>JAOXJP010227524.1:0-25247 GCA_025762735.1 Platanus orientalis | reverse complement strand
CATGGGTTTTTTTTTTTTTAATTGTTCCAAAAAAAAAAAAAAAAAAAAAAAGGACAACTCCTTTTGAAGGAACCAATATAATGTCCAAAAACCCGAGCCAAAAATGGCTTAGATCCTGTTCTAGACATCAGTTTCTAAACTGATCGAAAATTACAATAACTCCCTCAATCCTTAACGGAATTAAATGAGACTTGTCTCTATGGATTCCCCATCAAAAAATGACATTTTCTTTTAAAGGAATCGAACTGAAACTACTTCCATCTATGTAGATCTGAGATTTTCACAAATCAGGGCTGTTCAAGATCTCTCTACAAACACATTAACAAAAAGTACAAAGATGCACTAAAAAATTGGAAAAAATCACCATAAAACTCAGGACATCGAAATTCTTGGGTTTAGATTTGCTATTTGATTGCAATTCTTTTCTCTGATACCAAAATGAAACTTCTGAGAATAAATTAGAGTAACAAAATATAGAAAAATAAGAAGAAAGAAAGAAATGAAGAAAAAAGAAGAGTTTTTGGAGAAAATTCATACTATTCTATACGTATTTTTTTATATTATACGTAGAGAATTGGTATACCCTTGGTGTGGTATACCATACAAATACATTTATATAACCAATGTAACCATACTACCCTTAGTACATAATATCTCAACAATTAATAAATAGCTTAAGTCTAAAAGTCTAAGCTTAAACGAAGAAGAAAAAAAAAAGAACATAAATATGGAATGATTCTTCTGTTTTCCTTGTAAATGATGATCTCAAATCATACAAAGAAACCAAAATGTCTCTAGATGCAATACTTTTGGGAGGATGCGATAGAAAATGAATTAAAATTTATCAATGTGAATCATGCTTGTGAGTTGGTAATATTATCCAAAGGAACCAAACCAATTAATTGTAAATGGATATTAAAGAATTTAAAATTAATAGAACAATAGAAAAATTCAAGGCTGGATTAGTAATCTTAAGGTATAGATATAATTGACATATATGTCCTTGTAGCAAGAATAATTAGAGTATTGCTTTCCATAACAACAATCCATAAGATGATTATACATCAAATGGAAGTCAAAACAATATTTCTAAAAATGGAGATTTATAATATGAAACAACCGAAGGGTTCTGTCGGATCTGAATAGGAACATAGGGTGTTAAAGTCATTGCATAGATTGAAACAAACACTCAAGTAGTGGCACAAGAAATTCAATAAAAAAGTAGTATCCAATAGATACATGGTAAATAAATCAAATAAATGTGTTTAACCAAAAAAAAAAAAAAAAGTGTTTATGATAATTTTTTTAATACAAAGTTATATCTACCAAGTAGTCAAAACAACTTGCAATATTCATAGGAGTGATTTCATTGACGTTTGTTTCAACTTTCAAAAGCTTTGCAAAATAAAAAAAAAATTAGTATGCTACTGCCAAAAACCCTAAATAATTATGCCAAACTTTATTGCAATGCTCTAAAATAAAATACTTGAGAATGATTGTCTGTGACCAAAAAGTTTCTGTGACCTTCTGTATCCATGCCACAGATTGACACATAATGTGTTTTTGAATTTGGTGCTTATTTTTTAACACCTACTTTTTGAGCTGAGCACCTTTTTTACGCTTTTAACCCCAAAAGTAGCACATGTCAGCTTATAGCGTGGTACAGTCAAGACTTTTTGGTCATAGAGCATTTGTTTTGAATACTTAATATCCCCAACTGTCATCAATTTAGATAATCATATCTCTTGTGATCAGCAAGATTACTTAGATACACACACATACACATACAGAATGATGGCTAGAAGTTGATGAAACAAAAACATATTTTCAAAATATTTGGCTAGCAGCTCAGTATGTGCAAGTATTAGTTCAATCTGAATTCACAACTGTGGAAACCGAGACTTTATTCAACATCCACCACCTCAAGAGATGGTTTTGAAGTATGAAATAGTATGACCATTAGTAGGAAACCAAACCACCAACTACTATTTATTGGAATGCGTGTCCTCTTGGTCCATCTCCTCCTCATTCTGCAAGGTATCTGAAGAAATGGATACAGAGTTCTCAGCTGTTATCGCACCAGCACTGTTATTGTCCTGGCAGTGAAAGAAGGATGAGAAGGACAATGGGTTATAAGTGGAGCTTTCCTTCCGAAGGCCCTGTATAGTTCTCATGGCAGCCAGGGTGCTTCTGTATATATCCACTGTATCCTCCCCAAGTGATGACATCTCTGGCAGGGTACTTGTTCTGTCATTGTGTAGAGAGTCCGTCTGATCTCGTGGGGAGGGTGCACAAGATTCAATGACCTCCGCTTCCAATGGGAAGAGGAGCTCAAGATTGGCTTCGCACTCGCGGACTAGCCTTGTGAGAGGTTCTGTAGTAAAGAACGGCTGGTGAAGGGCACGCTGTGTGAAAGGTAGGCGCAACAATGCCCCAGTTCTCTTATCATACTTCTTCAAAATTTTAGTAAGTCCTAACACCACATGATAAAGGAAAGATTCAGCAGATAGAAATATGTAACAGTCCCCAACCCTGATTGGATACTGAAAAAGAATAATTTTATGGAGTTACTGTACCTGCGAAGTTCAGTGAGCTATAGTTTTTTAGAAGTACCATCTCCCCATGAATAGTAACAAAGTCCTTACGGATGTCCAACATCTCCTCGCTGAACCTATTTTCTGATGTGAGAACTCCAGCTTTGCTTCTCTTTTCCTTCACTCTCTCAATTCTTTCCTTCAATTCCTGTTGCAAATGCATTAAAGCCTTAGCGAAAAGCCATGGTTAACAGAAATGAGTGATAGCTTGCCACAGATATAAAGCTTGCATTGTACTTGTCACACATCCAGAAGAATCTGGAGCTACCTGAAGCAGACATCATGCCTATCAGAGGAGGAGGGGCAGCCTCTTGCTATGGTTTGAGTAGGGACCCCCACTTTCTTGGATATGTGGCAGCCCATGGACACTTGACGGACTACCTTATTTTTGTTTTCATTTTACTATGAGTTGGCTTGTTTAGTTCTTTTCATTTTATGCACAAGTTGTAAGGGGTCAGGTAATTGAACTTTTATTAAATTGGGGGGGGGGGGGGATTAATTGTTAGTTTTAATTTTGGATAGCAGTTTTTATTTATTTCATTAAGTAATTTATGAGTGGGAGAGGCACTTTAAAACCTCTCCACACATTTAGAATTGGGGATTGATGAAGAAAATTTAATAAAAATCAGGGATTTTCATGCTTACGACTGAATGTTTCCCATGTGTGTTTGCTGGAAACTTTCAAAACCAGGAGTGGTTCCCCTTCATAAGGGTTTGTGCATCTAGGTGGAGGCCTAGGTAGTGTTTCATCTCTTCTAAAGTTCTCTTTCCCTTCTTCCTTGCATATTTTCTTTTATTGTTTTTAGGTTCCTTGCTGCCATCATCTCCTTCTACTTTCTTCCTTTATTTCTTTACTTCTTGTTTACTATGATAATAGTCCCCCACTTTCATTAAGAATATTCGTGATTCCTCCTTGCATGTTCTCTTAAATCCCATAGCTGAATCCTTCATCCTCTAGCCTTCTTCCACCCTTTTCTTTAATCCTTACTAGCTGAAATCCCAGAAAACCATCGGTTCTTCCTATAATTTGCCATTTCCATTTTTTTTTTTGACCCTACTCCAGTATTCTTCCACGCATGCAGCAGCCTTGGAACAGGCCTGGTCTGTTCGTGTGATGGTGGATATTTAGAATTCCAAGTATGCCCCTGTAAGGAGCAGTTTTGGAGGGCTAAACTTGGGTCTTCAGTTGTATTCAGTCAAAGGATATATATTTTATGGCTGGCGGCAATATCAATAGTCCTAAGTTTTTTAGGACTATTTTACAGAGAGGTTTGACCTGGAAAAGAGAGGCAACCTGCGGCTATTTGGAAGAGTAGTCCTAACCTGTTAGGACTCCCCATTTAGTGTTACACATGAGGGGATTTGAATACTAAAAGGAATCCCAGACCTGGCAGCAAATAAAAGAGTCATATTTCTTTGGGACTCTCAATTTTTGGAAGATTTTTCAGATCTGGAAAAAGGGGAAGTTGTGAAAAATATGTGGGGCCCTCATAGTGCCACATAAGTTTTCTATTAGTTGTTTTGACTGAGAGAAATCTACTCCCAAATAACCCCACGATTTTGGATAAATTAGAAGAGTCCTATTTCTTTGGGATTCCTTTCTTTAGAGCGTTTTTTTTAAGATTTGAAAGCAAGAACTGCGATCACCATATGGGTCCCACTTGTGCCACTTGGACTTGCTACTGATGGTATTTAATGTAGAGATTCTGCCCAGAGAAGCTGACACGAGAGGGCTGCATCAGACAGTCGTAATCAAATTGGACTCTCCATGTTTGATGTGTTTGGGTGGGAACAAGGAGGACACGACTGATGGATTATCCCCTTTGTTTTGTGGCCTGCAACCTCACCGCTGATTGCTGCAGCTCCAGATATCCATAAGTCTAGGGACTCTCTAATCAGGTCAGCCATTTCATCATGGGGTAATAGCACTGCCTACTCACTGTTAGCAGTATCAGTTGACCAAGTATCTGTCCCACCTACGGAGGCCCAAAGCTCATACACAACCAGGTGTGTTCTCATCAGATGGTGTGTCCCCTTCATCAGGTCAGCTATATTTTGTGGCTTCCTTCACTTCCCATCTGTGTAACAGCCAACATCATATGAACACGTCACTCTGCTGGTACCTTTACTATTTGACTATAAGCCTGCATAAATACTTTCTCTGGCAGTACCTTACACAGCCCATAGCAGGCCTTCCACTAGCTATGTTGGTCTCTTGTATGTATTAGTTTTGAACCTTGGTGAACAGCCACTTCCAGCAGCCCTTCATTTTGATTTTACACCTTGCTGCCAGCACAATAACACAGCCTATATACTACTGTTATAACACCCATTTCTTTGTTTATGGCTATAACTTGTTGCTAAACTTTTGCATTAAATATGGCTGATTTTTTTGTGGTTAGTAGCTATGTTAATCATGTTCTTAGTTCTGGCTTACTAAATACTTTATATGTTTTGAATTTCAGCATGTTTATTTGAACAATATTGATTCCCTAATCTGTCACTTAAAGTTGCATGGTTGATGAGTAGGAACCTAGTTTATTTTATTCATATGTTTGTGGTTTGATTCCAGTAAACTCCTCATACTTGCACACATCTACATGCATCCTGCATCACTACCACTTCATGGTTACCAATTAGGAGATTTGTCAGGCCAATAATCGACCACTAGGCATGATAAAAGTTAACAGATCAGATGGTTAGGATTGCCGAGGACTTCAAATCAAACCCATTCATGCACTTCACATGTGCCACAGGAGTACACCATCCTCACCCAAGCGTTACTTAAACAAATAGCATGTATTATGACAAAGAACCCTAAACAAATGAAAGAAAAGTGAAAATAAATTTAAGCCTTAATCTGATGTAGGCTAAATGAATTTAACCCTAGATTGACCAAAAATAGAAAATCATAATATTGAAAAATTGAAACAATATTATTATTGAACCGATTAAAAAATCTAATTCCAAAAATATATGAAAAAATAACACTATTTAAATCATAGAAACGTGACAAAATTAAGAAAATAAAAAATGGATTTTGTCAAAAGAAGAAACAAATATTAGAATTAAATTTGTCAAATCTGAAACCCAAAATTAGAAATCTTATATAAACATACAAAGAAAATAAAAATATTTCTACTAAAGATAATAAACCAATTCACTAAAACAATAAAAGAAAACAGTTTAATGAATCATCAAAGGAAGTAAAAAAATATATCTCACCTTATTTCAATTCAATGACTTTACAGTCACTTTGATCAAAACTAAAAACCAAAAATGAAAATTAAGACATCTTGAAAACTTATTTATGTTCACTTCAAAATGTATTCACAAATCCTTAGGATATAGTAGAATTTCATGAACAGAAAATATAAAATCAACATGAAGGACATGCTATAAATTGCAAAGTTTTCAAGTTATTTTTATGCTCTGCATGTGCACCATACTAATCCAAACTCTTTTACACAAAAGAAGTTCAAAGAATTGAAAGAGAAAGAGAATTGCACGAAAAGAATGCACAAAGAGAGACTAACTTGGGAACATTAGTATTGCAATCGTTTTTGGAAATCAAAAAGCGGCAGCAAGTTCCTTTGCAATATCCCATTAGATTCCTCAACTTCTTTGATGCTCTTTCTCTTCAAGTAAGCTCTTTGAAAAAACAAGGACAATCTAAACATAAATAAAATATAAGCCAAGAAAGTGTTTTCTTACTTTCATGAAAAAAAACCCCCTGTGAATGATCATATAACATGCCCAAGAATAGATCAGCAATGGCCATAACAATACCATTGTGAATGTCCGTTGTACTCTTCTTCTTGCACTGCACACGTTTTACGTGTCTTTCCTTTTTTCCATTTTGAAAAAAGGAAACTTAACAGAGCTCAAGATTGTTTTTCATCACGTTCCTTGTGCTCAAAATTCCTAGGCTGATAGGTTGGCTATGTGGAGTGTTGACACAGATCACTCCCCAAAATTATCAAACCACATAAAAACACCCTCTCAGACATTTATTCAAACACATAGAAGCTGTAAATTCCCTAGGCTTCAAGAATAAACTCCATGTTGGTAAAAATTAAGTAACATCCTAGTCAAATTGGTAAACACCAACGTAATGGATGCACATCAATCCTCAATAAGCAAACAATAAAGAACCAATTCAGCACACCCTTAGCCTTTAAATCAAACACTTGACATGCAGTATTAGCATACATTCAAATATAGGCTGGGTAATAAAGGGTTTTGGATTTACAGTGTGAGAAAACCAATGGGAATAGATATAATTAGGTTTCTTGAAAAAAACCTAACATAAAGGTTCATAGGTCTGGCTGCAGGTTATGCATGAGAAGAGTTTTAATTTCTTAAACTCAAAATCATAGGGAATGTGTTCCTCATGTAGCTGCATGATGTAGGGGAGCTATTTCTATGATAAAAGGTTGAAACACAAAGAAAGGGTTGCTGGAAAATCCGGGACAGCAAGCTTTCATGGAGGATTAAAAGAAAAATAAAGAAGAAGGAGAAGGAAGAAGAAGGGAAAATAGAGAAGAGAAGAAATTAGGATAAGAGAAGTTAGTACTTGTGAGAAATCACCAACTCACATACACCTTAGGACATCACCATCCTAGGTTCCAACCTAGGCACAACAAGCTGGAGAAGAAACCTTCATTGTGTAAGAAGATGACAATTTTTATTCCTTGTATTCATTAAGAAAAAAAGGAGAGAGGGTCCTTTTATAACCCACAACTTTCCTAGGAGCCCCCCTTGTTTACATCATAACATAGAAAGGAAATAAATAGAAATAAGTCTAAATCGTCCCCCCCCCCCCAACTCCCCCCTCTGAGTTAATCGATCAAGCTAAAATTGGCTTTTATTACATAAGTCCTATATTACCCAATATAAAAAACTATAATTTCCTTTAACTCCCTATTCTAATAACTAATGAAAGACATCAAATAAAATAATAAAATCTCTACTAAAAGACTATATAACAAAACTAAAACACTCCACAAGATGCTCCCATACTCCTTGTATGCTTCCAGGCGTGGACACCACTAAGGCCATACGTGGGCCCCATTATGCTCCTATGTCCTCATCAAGTGTGGGTCAGGATGAGGTTTTTGTGGGGGACCACCATATACCGGATTGCTACTGTAGTTGTCCATTGCTTTAGTTAGTCTGTTTTATTTGCAGCTTTCTCGGCTGCCTTGTATCATTTGCTTTCCCTTCTATAAAATTGCTCGTTATTCATAAAATAAAATAATAAAAAAACTTAATAGATATTTTCATTTGAATGCTTTTTTTTTTTTAATATATATACTTATTTTGAATAGAAAACACTTTGGAATAGGAAATGATGTAAACATCGTGAAGAGACTATTGTATGTGCTCCCACACACGAGGACAAGATTCAAGAATTGGGTGATGTATGGGTTTATGTTACGTGCTTAAGGGGTGGTACATTAAGGGGTGGTACAATAATGTAATAAGGCCTTTTTTGCCAAGGGTAGTTTAGGTTTTTATTATTGTATGGGTCTTTATGTAAAAGGCTAAAAGCCAATGTTACAAGGGGGTTTTATTGGGCTGGTCATCCTGAGCCTAGTTTGTCCTTTAGTGGGTTACCAAGTCAACATAATGGGACTCACACATGTGTTGGTCGATAGCCCTATATTTCTAAGTTTTTAGTAGTTTAAATTTTAAGAAAATTTTAGTTTTAGGAAAGTTTGGTAAACAAGTCTCTCAACTTTTAGAAGTTTATAATTAGAAAGTATATAATTTTTAGAGTTGTAAGCCTATAAAAGGCACCCCCTCAACAATTGAGGCATTGAATGATGAATTTATATTGAATTTGGGTTTTTCCAAGGATATCATATCCCTCTATCCCTTCCCCTTCTTTGGGTTGCAACCCTGGGCTCCCCATCCCCTCTATTCCCTCTCCCTCCTCTTCTCTTCTACTACTTTTTCTTTTATACTTCTCATCTCATTCATCTTCTTCTTTCACAATCTCTGCAAATTTTCTTTCATCTCCTTTCCCATATCCTTCTTCTTGCTTCATCTTGAATATTCTTCTTCCCCTTATATATGTTGCAATACTACCATAACCAGGTGCTGAATACTACAGAAAAGAACCCACAATTAGAGTTTTCTAGAGATATGTGGTCAAATCAAAGGCTTCTATCGAGGTATATCACTTACTATTTTCTCCTGGTTTTCTTCCTTATTTTTATTCATAATCGGGTTCCTACAGCCCCATTAACATTCTTTTATCAAAACCCCATATCTTTCTTACCTATTCTAGCCTATCATCTTCTTAACCTGAATTTTTTGGATACCTATACAGTCAAAATCGCCCCCCTATATTCATCCCCTTTTCTTCACTTTCTTAGAGTTTTGCTCTCCTATGTGTCCCCTACAAAAACCCCAAAACTCCTCTTGAATCCCCTTCTCATTTTCTCACCTTCTTCATAAAATTCCACTGGTTTTAGGGTTTTCCATTAAAAGAATTTGCTGGACTGATAGGCTAGAATAGGTAAGAAAGAGATGGGGTTTTGCTAAAAGAATGTTAATGGGACTCACATCGGACTTGAGTGGGGCAGTCAATGCGAGACGGGGGCACACGGAGTGGGGCGACCCGTGAGAGGCGGGATCCATGAGAGGTGGGGCCTACAAAGGAGGGTTCGGCTGAGAGCTTGGCCTAGCTTGGGCTATAAGATAAAGGGATCGATTCGCCTCCCTAGAAAGTTTCATAATTTTTTAACGCATGATCAGTGGTATTTTGGTCATTTCACACATTCTATCCAGAATTACCCTTCTGACCATTTTCTCTCTTATTTCTCCCTCTTCTAATCTATTTCTCTTCCACTGATTCTATTATTCTTTGTGTCTTAATTTCTCTCTCTTTAAAAGTATGTGATTGTCTTGGTGTGATTCAATTCGAATCTTGGTTGTTTAGATTTATTATTGCTTCTGCCACATCACTTTGGGCTTTCAATTGAGCTCTTGGTATTATCCTACATCAAGAAACCTCATAGACATGAAATTATTAGAAGAGAGTATGATAATTTAGGGGAGTGAGGAGAGAGAATGCACTTTGAAATTAATAAAATCAATCAACAGTAGATTGAAATAATGAAATTAAAATAATTTAGAGAGAATGTGGTGGAAAAAAGTTTAAATGAAAGAAAAGTTAATAGCTTTCTTCAAGGTCAACAAAGACCATGTGAAGATCTTTCTTCTTTTCTCTACACTTTTCCATCAATTGTCAAAGTAAGAAAATAGCTTCAGTTGTTGATCTCCCAAGCATAAAGAGGGAGATATTGTAGATGATGTTGCTCATAGAATTAGAGTGGTATGGTTGAAGTGGAGAGGTGCTTCTGGAGTGTTGTGTGATAAACAAATACCACTAAAATTGAAGGGAAAATTCTATAAGACAGCTATAAAACCAGCCATGATTTATGGACCAGAATGTTGGGCAGCCAATAAACAACATGTAAATAAAATGAGGATGTTGAGATGGATGAGTGGCAAGACTAGAAAGGATAGAATTAGGAATGAATCCATTCATGCAGGCGATAAAATGAGGGAAAGTCAATTGAGATGGTTTGGGCATGTGCAACGAAGACCAATGACTACACCAGTGAGGAGGAGTGAGACAATGTAAGTTGAAGGTGGTAGAAGGACAAGGAAGGCCAAAATTGACCTGGGTTAAAGTAGTAAGGAAGGACATGACAGTTTGTAATTTAACGACATATATTACAGAAAAAAGGAAATAAGTTAACTGAGAAAAAATAATAATAATCCATATATTCTACATTGATATCAAACTAAATGTTATGTCCAATATTTGGTGTTCAAGACACCAGTGGACATCATAAGACACTAGTGGACATCATATGGGATAAAATGGATGGAAGTTAGATGAGATTTCAAATTCCAACGCTTTTATTCTATATGACGTCCATGGTGTCCTGGATAAGACATTTTCTATAGAAAGCAAAGGAGTCTTTCAACAGTTATAATTTCTCTTTTATTGATTTTTTTTTCTTTTTTCTTTGTGTAAAACGTATTCTTCTTCTTATTTTTAATTTTTTTCCTTTTTTCGAAAGACTTTCCTTTGACGGACTTGGGGACTTCCTTTATTCGAACACCTCTGCCTCTCTTCACCCTTATTTCTAAGTCTCTAACCCTCCCTTCTCATCAAACCCTTCGCCTCCCTTCCGATAAAACCAATGTTTTTCACTCACTCTCTCTCTCTCTCTCTTTGAAGAAGGTCCCCTACTCCACTCTCCTAACTATCCTCTGAAGCAAACGTTAAAATTGAAATGGGCTACTAATTGTCTTCATGGGTGTTAGTGGGAAATCAATGCGATTTCTCTTTCTTCTTTTTTTTTCATTTCCTTAGGCATCAACTTATACTTTAACAAATCTACATTCATCCACCATACATATCTTCCAATAAAGTGTATAGGTTACCAACATTAGCCTTAACCAAGATACATAAACAACCATATAAATCATTTTATCGACTTGTACTTTCTCTTTTCATTCAAATTTTACACCACTTCAAAGAGTATAATTTTCTAATATATATATATATCATAATATTTTAATAGAACTATATTTATCTTCTGAATCTAGTTGGTCTCAAGTCTGACCCAAACTTATGTATTAAGTCTCAACTCTGAGGTATTCTCATAAATTTAGAACATGTTAATTTACATAATCATTTAATGGTGGACAATATGGATATATATAGAATTCAACCATTTTTTTAAAATATCAACAAGTATTCCTAAAATATTATTTAATTTTTCCCTTTTCATTTCTCATGTAACAAAAGATCCATAAAATAGTTTCTATAAAGTTGGGCAACAATATAAACGTGGAATGAAGATTTCCGAAATACTTATATCAATAAATCTATAAACCCCCAAGTTTCAAAAAATATAATCTGAGCTTCACATACCATTAGAAATGAATTCATATAAGAAATTTAGTATAAAATTCCTTATTCTTAACAACAAGAACATATGTAGTAGAAATTATAGAATCTAGCGAAACTTGAACCCTAAACTCATCATATATTGTGCTATTGAAACATTCCCCAACCATATGAGTATACCACGATGTTGGTTTTCAATTATCTGGGTACTTCCTAGATTATAGAACTTTACTAGATTCTCATTGAATAAATATGAAAATCCCTAAATTATTCATTTATCATAATTATTTATTGATTTTTTACTCTCTCTCTCTCTCTATATATATATATATATGTATGTATGTATGTATGTATGTATGTATGTATGTATGTATTGTTTTTTTACAATGGTTTTCAAAATTAACTAAAATAATAAAGTCATTAAAATAAAATTAGGAATCCACTAAACATTTGATTAAATTAATAATCTAATTTGGGTATGGGGTATTTATTACAAGCAACCAAGGGGTAAGGGGGCTTCCAAATTTGGTAAAAAAAGTCTCAATTTAGAAATTCAACCAAATTTTCCAAGAAAGGAAACTCTACTAACCTTGAAGTTTATTCCTTTAAATTTAAGGAAAAATTCATCGTCTCAAAAAGGAGGAGCCCAAGAGAAGAGTGACAAGATGAAAGCAAACGAGATGATCAAAAGAGAAGGGAGTTAGCTTCTTTCCATTGTAAGTATCTTTGGATTAAAATTCTGTAAAATCCTCCATGTTAGGATAGGTTAGAGATAGAACTAGCTAGGATATATGATTGCTAGCAAAGTTTATGTATAGATCTCCATGCTTTGATTGGTGCTAGCTTTGTTTGATTGTCATGCTCCATGTCCATTGGTAGAATTCATGTTATGATGAATTGAACTTATTTGAATTCTTCACAGAATGATCATAATTTTTTATGAAGTATGCTATTTGGTGTAGATCTATGAATATTCTAACATACTTGCATAGATTTAGGATCATTTTCACATAATTCTTGTATAAGATGTTTTATGAATAATTCTACATGTTTTTCCTAATTTTGTGAATGTGGCATTAGATGTATTAATTTATCATGAAGTTGATGAATTTAATCATAAATTGGAAGTAAATAAAGAAGAGAAATAGTGGAGTGAATGGGAGATAGATTTCCACATTTTTCCAACCCAATTTGCAAAAAATCCATGTGAAAAAGTGGAAAATTCAAACATCGGTGGTGAACACCCTACATTGGTAACTTACTTTAAGTATGAAATATAAGTGAATGATGTAAGTTCGAGAACAATTTGAAACTTATGTAAAATGCATGTTTGTGAGCAATTTAGAGCCTAATTAAGAGATAACTTGATACTAGTGTGTTTATGGGCCTTATAAAGGGGCTTAGGCAAAAAAAGGAACCAAAAAATGATAAAAATTTCAAAATTGATAAATTTGGAGAAACTCAAAGTGTTTGAAGCAGTTTAATTTATTTGGAGCACTCAAAAATCTCAGGGTTCTCAGGAGTTATTTGGAGTACTTACAATTTGGCATAGCATTTAAGAAAATTTGGGCGCTCCAAACTTGCAAAATTGGAAGAAGAAAAAAATAAAGACTTGAAAATACAATTTTTTCCACCCTTATGTGTTTAGATTTGCTTGTAACGAGTTTAAACACTCAAATTACCCAATTTAAATCTAAAAAAACTTGAAGGAGGCTAAGGTATATAAAGGATGAAGAACTGGAAAAGATGAGAAGAGTTCCTTTTCCATAAAACAAGGTAAGTTCAAAAATCCTAGATTTAGCTCATTTTAGGTGGAATTGATGGGTTTCCGATGAAAAATACTTATAGATTTGTAAGTTCTAATTGAGTAATCTATATTTAAATTTCAGAAAGTAGGGAGATAGAAGGAGATCTCAGGGAAGTGAACTTTGAAGCGTAGAGAAACAAGAAATTACATTGTTATAAGTGATTATGCATCATATTGTTTTGAAAGTGAATTCTCTGCAAAAGTTTCGAAGGGATTTTTGAGGAACTTAGATCCATAGGTATTCTTAATTTCCTCTTAATACCTTAAGTGGATTTGTATGAATTTTGCCCATTTGAATAGTTATTGAAGCTTATTTGATGAATTCCTTCATTTTAATGTCTTCTATTATTGAATCTCAGATTTGTACTTTATCTACAAGTGATTCTTCTTTAATTATTGGATCTAATTCGATATGAATCAATTTCCTATGATCTATTTGAGTCTTCCTTATTGAATCTTAAGATTCTTATGTTTAATAGATTGGTCTTCTAATGTTACTAATTAAATCTCCTTGGATTGGGCTTAATCTTTTGAAATCAATATACATCTTCAAAATTTAAATGAGCTAATAGGTTCCACATCAAATTCTTCTTGTAGTTCCATTGAATTTATGATTCTTTATATGCATGAAAATTTAGAAAAGTGTTAAAATCTATCAAATTCCATTGCTTTATGATTTAATGTGATATGTTTATTCGAATAGTCATGAATTACATTCATACCTTAATTTCTTTAATTGGTACTCGACATATTGACTATTTTATTCAGGTTATTGTATTGATTTTATATAACTAATATTGATACATTTTTTTGCATTCTAAGTGATATCAATCATTGCATTTAGACTTAAAATTCACATAAGAATTGTTTGTGAACCTTTAAACGTTAAGTTTGGATTTTAGTAGGTGATTTACTTTTATTATGAGCTTTAGATGGGTTAAGAAATTCATTGGATTATTGATCATTCGACTTCATCTTTGAATTGAGAGCATTTGATTTTATCCCTATTAGCACATCATATGCATCATAGATTTGTTTTGGCTTGAAAGTGTTGATAAGAATGTTTTGAAAATTTTCGAATCGGTTTTTAGACACCAAATAGTGTTTTGATAAGTGTTTAGTTTTGAGAGGATTACCACATTTCATGGGACTTGTCTTTTTCACAAGGTTCTTTTATCAAAAAGTGTTCAATTTTGAAAGTTTTGAAAGATGTCTTATGAAATGAGTTGTGAAAGACATCCATTGTTATATTTGAATTGTTTTGAATATCAAAAGTGTTTTGGGCCCCCTCAAAGGGCAGATTGCGAGAAATGTTTCGAACCTATTTGAAAATCCTAATGAGTTTTGTTTTCGAAGAGTGTTCTTGACCCTACCCATGGGGGTTAAACAAGATAAAGTGGGCCCCTCCATTAGGGAGAAATGATGGAACTCATCACAAGGTAATATGTGAAAGTATTTTGAACAATGTTTTAAAAAGTGAAAAGACTTCAAATAGTATTTTTGAACAGCGTCATAGAAAAAATGTAAGAATTTTCACATGTGTTTGAAAGTAGTGTTTTGAAAAATATTAAAATTTTCAAACGTGATTTAGTATGAGTTTCAAACGTATTTAAAGGAATGTTTTAAAAAGCATATGAGCTTTTACATGTGTTACCGACTAATTATTTTAAAGATGAACTTAACGAACTGTTTGATTGACCTTTCGAATTATGTTTTGAAAATAAAAGAAAGTGATTTGAAAATGCATTTTTTTCAAAGATTTATGTATTACATTGTTTCAACTTGCACATTTTATAAACACTTGTTCTTATGCCCATGCTTGACTCTCATCTCTATTATATTGTATATTTTATAGAATTACTTGTGAGCTGTCAACTCATACTTCCACAATGTTTTTTCAAATAGAGTGAACTACATATGAAGAGAACCTATGGGGGTGCTATCGTGTGATGCACCCAACTACTTTGATTTAATTTTGGACATGTGTATAAAGACCTCTTACTTTTAATGATATACATGTTAATTTTTAGTTCCATTTGATGCGTTTTGGGTGAAATGACATCCACATTTACTATATGTAAGACTATTTTATTTGGAATCCAAGTATGTTATAGATTGTGAGACTCTACTAGATGATTTCAATTTGACTACATGTGATAATGATTATATATTCCGTTGCATAGTTAGTGATTATATTGATAAATTATAGATACTTTCATTGCCTAGTGATGTGAATGTGATTGAAAAGTAAACTAATTCTCTACATTGAATGTAATAAAATTATGAAAAGTAAAGTATAATGTAAAGAAAAAAAGGGATTGAAATTCACATGTCTAAGTATGAAACAACCACTCGACATGTACATTGTATGTATTGAATTACATTTCAATTGATTTAAAGGTCACATTCCAAATCTGGTTTGTTGTCAAGTTTGTATTGGACTGGGCTCGGGGTGTGACAAGTGGTGCCCTTAGGCCCATAATACTTCACACGACCGCCATCCAAGGGGCGGTTGTCCAAACGATTGCCTACGTAGTGCTAATAGTCATTTGGACGATCGCCTAGCACCCAATCTGGGTGGTTGTTCGAACAACCACCTACCAAGGGGCCAATAATAGTCCGAAGCATCGCAAACCCAAAAAGCTCTTGGGCCCGGTCCTTTGGATGACTGTCCAATCTCTTATAAACATATGATCAACAGTCTCCAACGGATTGTTCCCTTGCTCATGCGGTCCTCTTAATGACCACCCCCTCTAAAAAGTCCAAAATAACCCAAACATCATTATGGTTCTCTCGGGATGCCCAAATCACGTGTGATAACCGAAAAATTGTTTAAATTCGTTTTTCATGGTCCCTAAACATTGATACGTAAAATGTATGATACAAATAGGTGGTTTATTAAGTGAGGAGCGAAGTGAGGAAAGGGAGAATCGCTTGTACATACAGCTCAAGACAGTAGAATAGTGAAATTCCATGGATTGTACGAGTATCATTTTTCTTTTATTCACAAATGCTATTCAACAACATCATAAGAAGGGCTATAGTCCCTCTTTTGTGAATCACTTAAATAGAATAAGATGGATACCATCAAATTGTATTCTTATATCTTTTACTTGAGATGATGGAACAAGTGTGTAACCATATTCATTACAGGCAATTGGCGTGCCTAACACCTTCCTTAATCATAACTGAATCCCCCTGAATCCTCCTTTGCACTTTGATTAGGTCATGCCTAGATGTTTATTAAGGTCTCCGCTAGGGAGAACCCTAAAAAAGGTGTCCAATCACACCTCGTTAATTGGTGGAGACTCCAAACTTGCATGAAACCATAGATAAAACCAATCACGCACTAAGAGGACCACTCCCTCTATAACACCCTGAACCCAAACCTCTTTGAGGTCCTAAATTTGGAGTGTGACATTTAATTATTTTCTTCACTTTTCTTTACTTAACACTTATATCATTTGTTCACATCTCAAATCCTTTTTTCCAATGATTATTAAACATACACAGTGGATAATAATCACAAACATTCATTCATCATATGCCACAGAATTAAAAGGCTTAACATCAATTTATGATTAAATTTTAAATATTGTTTCCATCGCCTTAAGGAGTCCAAATTCTCCCACAAGATAAACATTAAAATGAAACCTATACAACTTATAGAGTTAAAATCAAAAACTAAAGTTAACAATGTCATGAAGTTTCTTCTTAACTAAAATCACTCGAACTCTCAATGCTCTAATCTTCAAAATGGGAGAGTTCCAACTCTCCAAACAATTTTATTTCAAGTCACTGAGTTCATTAAGCTTTAATATGAAAAACATTGTCAAAGATGGGTGAGCTTGATAGGCTCATAAGTAAACATACAAGACATACAATGGAATAGGGTTTAGTTGGGCACAGATATTTAAGATATCAAAAAACATAGTTTAGCTTTACACTCATGATACAAAATAATTTCATAAAACACACTTAAAAACATGTACTAATACTTATACAATTTACCTTTTATATCAGAGTATAAATGGTTTTCAACCATAATGGAACACATACCATTCTTATTTTTTTTTTCACGAAGAAACATAATGGTTTCATTTTCATATCAAAACATGTACAATTTCACTTTCGTATAAGAACTTGTACTACTTCACTTTCATATCAAAGCACATGCACTTTCACTTTCTTATCATAACGTATACTATTTCACATTCCTATCAAAACATGTACATAACACTAAGGCTCATAAATCTCCATTTAAACGGGCATCATCATATTATTCTCGAATTGTGGGGCTGCTTACAATTGTACTGTATCCTCAATGGTAGGACCACTTACATTGTATTATACCCCCAATGGCAAGGACAATTACCATTGTATTATATCCCCAATGGTAATACCACTTCTATTGTATTATATCCCCAAATGACAATGCCACTTCCATTGTATTGTATCCCTAAATGGCAGATCACTTCCATTGTATTACTCCTAATGACAAGGTCACTGCCATTGTATTATATCTACAAATGACAGGACCACTTCCATTGTATTGTATCCCCAATGACAAGGTCACTTCCATTATATTGTATCCCCAAATGGTAAGGCCACTTCCATTATATTGTATCCTCAAATGGCAAGGCCACTTCAAACATTTTAAATTTGATAAAAAGTTGACTTCACATAACGATAAATGACACACTCACTTCTTTCAAAGTATATAAATCTGATAAAAATTTCATTTCACAGAACGACATACAATATATTTATTTGCATAATCAAAGATGCATAATTACATAAGTAAATAACTCATCTTCATACAGTTCACAATCCCTATGCATCATAGACACTTTTCAAGATATGTATATAGCTGATTTATTTTACATAAACATATGATGCTTAACCCTTCTATAAAACACATAACGAACTAAGAGATTTAAAAACCTTTTCACTTTTGAAAGTAATATGAAACAAGTATAGGTAATAGAATGCTTTAAATATCGGCAAAATCTTTAGAGTTCATTCATGAATCCTTTTGAAAGCTCATAGGTTTCAATTCCTTCTATTATGGAAGCACTTGGGTACCCCCCTCCCCTAATTAATTTCCAACACTTGGCTTAGAAAACCCATTTTTAAAAAGTAAAGTGGGGAATCTACCTCATGATATGAATCCATATAATTTAAACCATAAAACTTATGTCATAGGTTCTGAAATCACTAGTTCCAAGCTTTGAGAACAAAAATGACATATTTTACAAAAACCCTTTTCATTCACAATTTGCAAAACAAGGATTTCTATGATCTTAACAATAGAAAGATGTGTACATCTTGTAGAACCACTTACATATTTGAATCCATAGATTTTAGACCATAAAATTTCAAATCATAGTCTTTGAAATTATTAGATCTAAGATCCTAAGAAGGAAAACGTGTGCAGCAGATGTTGATCCTTTCTCTCTGTGTTCCTAACCAGTCAGACATTTTTCTGATTGGCTAGAATTGTCATTTTCTATATATTTTTATGAGATTTGGAAGTTTTTACAAATTCATTCATTTACCTTCTTTCTTGGTTCATTTTCATGATACATAACCCTAAGGGTGCGTTTGGATTTAAGGAATTGCAAGAGTGGAAACGGAATTAAGGTACTCAAATCCATTTCCGTCATTTGTGATCAATTTTAAATCATGGAAATGGATTTAGGTCAAATCCCCAAGGAATTAGAATGAAGAATTGAAGCTCCAAATCAATGGAATTGAAATAACTACCCACAGGCTATTATTTCTAATTCCTTCTTATAAAATAGCATGTGACCAAAATACCTTCATCGATGCTGTAAGTCCATTCAAATGACTAAAATGCCTTCCTTCCTCAAGTGACTGTGAGGAGTTTTATAAGACACAATACCCAAAATGCCCTATGTCATTTTATTAATTGACCAAAATACCCCTGAATGGAAAATCTAGCTCATGTTAGCTATGGTTTAGGTCTATTCAAAGAGTAAAATGCCTTCCTCCCTAAAGCAACTGTGATGAGTTTTTTTGGTACACAAAATATCCAAAATGCCCTCTAGTATTTTATTAACTGACCCAAATACCCGTAAATGGAAAATCTAGCTTATGTTAACTATGCTTTAGGTTTATTCAAATGACTAAAATGCCCTCCTCCCTCATGCAACTATGAGGATTTGTTTAGCACATAAAGTATCCAAAATGCCCTTTGTTACCTTATTAATTGAACAAAATGCCCTTGAATGGAAAATCTAGCTCATGTTATGTTTTAGGTTTATTTAAATAACTAAAATGTCCTCTTCCCTCAAGCAACTACAAGGAGTTTTCTTTAATACAAAGTATCCAAAATGCCCTTTGTTATTAGATAATTAACCAAAAATGCTCCTAAAAATCTAGCTCATTTCAGTCATGCTTTAAGTTTATTCAAATTACTAAAATACCCACTCTCTCAAGCAATTGTGAGGATTTTTTTAACACAGAAGTACCCAAAATGCCCTTTGTTATTTTATTAATTGATCAAAATGCCCCTGAATAAAAAATCTAGCTCATATTAGCTTAACGAAAGAGTTACAAATTTTAATTAGTTTCTCTCCCCGAGTGATCTTCATAACTATATTAAAATCGTGAGTTAACATAACATCTTTGTAGTGATTATCGGGGAACTGAAGGCCATATAAAGGCCCGAGCATGGTAAATGCAAAGTTTTGGGGATACAAGTGCAACATTCTACATTAAGAGCATTCAAGCGGAACACCCCGTCATCTTAACAAAGAATGTAATAAAAATAAAGTGCAATGGATGGTCATAGATTTCTATTTTTTTGGCGAAAGGTATCAACATGCAATCTTGATATATTGTTTGTATTAACATGCTATTAAAATATTCATTTGTTTTTTCACGTTAAAAAACACACACCATAAGTTGTTTGTTTTACTTACTTACTTTTGAACGAGTTAGGATCCGTGGCACCAACATTGTGACACTTCACTTTTCGCACCCTAGCGGGAATGTCCCATAACCCATAGAAAGAAGGGGGTAAGCCTAAGCCTAGAATGACTGTCGCTCTCTGGATAAACCCAAACCTCCCAAGTCCTAGGGTAAGCCAAGGCCTGGAACGATATATCTTGCTCGGAATAAGCTCAAATTATCAAACCTGAAAGGCTGTAACATAAGCTCAATGATCGGAGGCTTGAAGGATTTGGGATCCAGCATTGTATGTGCAGGGAATTTCCTAGGATCAAGATCAATCTTTGGAGGGTCCTATATCATTGCACTTGACTTTTCCCCACACAACTTCCTTATTCTTTAGAGGGGAATCACGTCAATCTTCAGATAAGTTGATTGTGGTATGGCTTCTCCAAGCAATATGTTAAGTCCCTTGCATAGCATTCCACAATGGATTACATTGACACCAGGTCCTTTCCCACTACTCTGTAGGGCTACAAAAGCTTGGATTTCACTTATTAAAGTATTGTCCCATGCAACTTATAACTCCCTGCCAAACACTCAACAAAGATGTTTGTGGGTAGCTTTCCAGTGTAATCTCATTCCAATAAGTAGAGGGTGCCCATGGCCAGTTGGAGCCGTACTAGGGTCAGCTTGGCGTATCGTGGCCCTGGGCCATTTAATTAACCTGTCTCCAAGATGAAGCATCTGCTCACCAAAGTAGTCTTTTTCCAGTAATAGAGTGGGTAAAATTTAAAGCGTGATAACCTGAATCAACTGGTAAAATGCTTGTATGCTATAAAACATTTTTCCACAGTAAAGTTACTTAGTACAGAGTATACACTGACTTTCTAACAATGGAAGCGGCAAAAATAGTGATTAGGAAACCAATGGAAACATCCATTTTTTCATGCAACAAGTTCAATCCAGGATTAATATGTGACATTGTTGGGGAGATTCCGGATGACATTACTCTTCATTCCCATCTTGGAGCGCATTGCTTCCACTCCAGATCTATTCATCTCTCGTAACACCTTCATCCTCACAATCTGTTCTCTTGACTGCACTGTAGCTAAGCCCATGCTCCTGTACCTGCAAATAAGAGAGAGACATCTTCATCATCCTCAATTCATTTCATTCTATTTTTCTCCCTTCTTTAGAGACAAACACTGGAAAGGGGAGATACAAACCTTGAGGCTAATGCGGCAGCAAGGGCAATATCCCTCGTAGGAGAGGGGCGCGGTTTCTGGCGGTAGTAGCGCATAAATTCCCGAGATCCAAGAGTTCTGGTGGATATCCCATTGTCCATTTTTCTAGTTATCACAAGCTCAGATCCACCACTTCCAAGTTCAATGGAGTTTTCCACATCATCCAATGCAACCAGCTGCTTCCCATCCGCATCCACATAACTACAAAGGAAGGCAAACACCCATTAATCACATTGTACCAATACTAAAACTGGATTTAATGTGGACAATAAATATAAAGTCTATCCTTTAAAAAAGAAAAAAAAGAGGATGAATAGGATAATCCCAAAGGCAGTATTTATGTAATCTAAGAGTTATAAGTAGATAAAAACCTGCTGCCATAATCGTAAAATTCATCCAACTCTGCATCCTCGTCATCACCTCCATCACCATAACGTAGTTTGGAATGACTTTTAGCCACCATATGCTTCCTCACTGCTTCTAAGCTGTTAAAGGGATGGCACCTATCATTGCAATACAAACACATGAAACCCCTTTTGACCTGAGAAGAAACAGAAGGAAAAAAGAAAAAAAGGTTAGAATACCATAAACCAAGTTTAGAAGAAACAACAAGAATATACTCAGTACCTTAAGACCAAGATAAGTAAGGAGGCCCTTGGGATCCTTCAAATACTCAACATCGGGGATGAAGAACCCATGTCGCTTGTGCATGTGAACCATGCAGCTTTCTATGGTGCCATGCTTTTGATCACAAATAAAACAGCAGGATGGATCTAACTCCCCCTCCTCCTCCTCCTCCTCCTCATCATCATCATCATCCATATCATCGTTCGAGGCAAGATCATTCACATTCATTTGAGTTAAAGAGTCCATGGTCTCACCAACCAAGTTGTCCTCTTCATCAACTTCCTCCCACTCATCTTCACTGTTTTCACTCTCTTTGTTATTTAACTCTCTACGTGGGGGAGGCTTATTTGCAACACGGCTTGGAAGCGGCTTAATGACTGTGTCCCCCACTCTTTGATGATCACCCGTCGATTGAGACGCCCGCATGATATGACTCCGTGATTTAAGATGCTGAGCATGAGCCTTGGAACTTCTGTACCCCTTGCCACAAAGACCACAACTGTAGAGCATCGGGATCTCACCCAACTTATTTTGGGCTAGTGCAGATTGTCTAGCTAGGAATAATGCTTCTGTCACACCTGGAACCCCTGCAACCTGGAATTCTAACAATTGGTTAAAAGACCATCAAGTGCATATGGCGGCAACATCAAAATATAAAAAGCACATGCTCCTCAATAAAACTTTAAGCTCCTCAACTCAAGACACGAAATGTGCTCGATAAACAACAAACCATACATGACACATGTAAGCAAATGGGACCCAAGATTCAACTAAGTCAAACCATAGGGATCTCCCATGAGGGGAATACTGTATGGAACCATCAAATGTGTATTTGACAGAAAAATATCACACCCCAATATGTGTACCACGAATGTGTCTCACATGAAGGTGACTGGGATTAAGCATTCAACAGAAGCCTGCCCAAGGATCTCATATGCTAACAAAATAGCTACTTGGACAATCATAACTATCGATATATGCACTAGTTTTCAAAATCAGTCAAAAGAATATGGTATTAGAAGTCCATCAAGATATCAACAAAGTACAAAGATTTTTATGTGAAGTCTAAACGGCAGCCAAAAGAAGTTCAGAGCCTCCAACTAGAACCCTATGAATAGGAGAAGATGACAACACCTTAAACCGAGTTTTAATGTTTGAGCCGCCTGGCATCTTGCAGACAGGCAACCTTACACAGCCAGATCATAAGACTGGCAAGGCAACTGTAAAATTTACATTACTTCAAAAAAAACCTTGTAAACCTAGATGTTGATCAAACAGAAGCAGAGACGACATGATGGAAACAGGGTTTTCCTGAAAATAATTATAATGGACGTGCTTATTCACAAGGGGATGTATTTAACTAATGTGTGCTTGCTTTGCTATGGGGCTGGGGAGTCAGTGTCCGATATCTTGATTCATTGCCCATTTGCGGTGAAGGTTTGAAATGATTATGATGCAAGACTTTGGCCTGTGCTGAGTGATGTCTCCTAATGTTGCTAATGTTCTGTCTAGCTGGAGGACTTCAGCCTTAAACTCAAGGGCAGGATGATATGGTGAATGGTCCCAGCGGCGGTGTGGTGGTCGCTTTGGAGAGAAACTGCTGAGACATCCTTTCAAGTGTATAGGAAAGCTAAAAATCTGCTTCTTTTATGAGCTCGGAGGTGTAATGAATGTGATAACGATCATAGGGGTGGTTTGTTGAGGGATTGGAATTTATCCATTGGGATGGACTAGCTGTTCTGTCTTTTGCTTTTTGCTGCTTTGTTTGTCAGGGGATGTGTTATCCCTTCCCCTTCTAGTTTATTTCCTTAATAATTTTTTTTCTCTTATCAAACTACAACAACAACAACAAACAGCCTTATCCCAGCTATTTGGGGTTGCACTCATTATGAAAATAGCAAGTCTGTCATTCCCATAAAATCCATCTTTCTCTCTCAATTTGTTCTAGAGGAGAGTAGTTGACATGGTTGACATATGATTTTGTTTTTTTGATAACAAAATAGATTTTATTATAGAAGTAGGGGTGAGAAACAAAAAAAAGAAGAAAAAAATACAATTAAAGCACAAACAAAAGCCCCAAATGCCTAGACAAAGCAATGCCACACCCACAAGGGAAAACGCCCTGCTCAAGGCATTACAAACAAAAAGAAAAAGGAAAAAAAACAGCGAGGGCTACCCCAACCTCGAAACCCAAGCATGAACCACCAAAGCCCAGAGACATCCATAGCCAAAACCAGACCTGCTACCCAAAATCCAAAAGAGTTACCATAAAAACCTATGATATCTCTCCCCAATCCCTCTTCAGCTCAACCCTACTTGTCTCTCTGAAACCCTCACATCTAACCAACTACTCTAACAACCTATCAAACAATTTTCTAAAAACTTTATTAGTGGGTTCTGCATACCCACCAAACACATGTTCATTCCTTTCCAACCATATTGACCAACAAATCCAGCCAGGACCATTCTCCAAAGTTATTATCCTCTTGCAAAATAAACCCATGGTTATATAGCTCCTCAAGTCTGGCAGAGTTGCCCAACAAAGCCCAAACTCTCTTAACATACCCCCTCTCAAATATCTGATGCTTTTGAACAGTGTACGTAACAAAAGCAACACCATTTCCTCATCTTTGTAGCATTACAAACATGAGTTTGGATTGGAATAAACCCTCGTTTTCACAAATTGTCCACTGTTAAGATTTTATCCAATGCTACTAGGGGTGGCAATTTGTGTTGGCGGGTTGGGTTCGTGTCGTGTCAAGGTAAGGGTATAAGACTATTTGGCCCAACCCTAACCCGACCCATTTATTAATCGTGTCAAAGCAGGTTGACCTGTTTTGACCTGAAACATGTTTAGGGTCAACCCTACCCTGCTTATTTTCATGTTAGGTCATGTCGGGTTCGCGGGTTATGCGGTAATTCGTCTTGGTGAGTCGGGTTCGTGTCGTGTCAAAGTAAGGGTATAAGACAATTTGGCTCAACCCTAACTTGACCCATTTATTAATCGTGTCAAAGCGGGTTGACCTGTTTTGACCCGAAACTAGGGGTGGCAATATTTGACATGACCCGCGAACCCAACACGAAAATAAGAGGGTTAGGGTTGACCCTAAACGTGTTTC
>JAOXJP010227523.1:0-39684 GCA_025762735.1 Platanus orientalis | reverse complement strand
GCCTTGCTACGGCTTGAAAAGAATTATCCTTTATGGAAGCCGAAGCTTAAATTTTCCTAGAAATCTAAGTGAAGATCTTGCTATTCACATGATTAGGCTTAGTTTTCTTTAAGTTTCTTTATGTTTTTATAGGTTTTAAAGGGCTAATTTCATATAATAAGGCCATAGAGCCAAGGGAGTTAGTTGCAATTTAGGAGAAATTTAGAAGTTTTTTTTGAATTTTTTGAATTTAAGTTTTATAGGATTTCTCATGATGGCCGTACAGCACTAGACGTTTTATAGGATTTCTCATGATGGCCGTACAGCACTAGACGATGGAGTATTTTGGTCCAAATTGATGTAAAAGCTTATAAAATGCCTCTAATTCTCTTTGAACGATCAATTTTTGATATTTAATAAAATTTTGAAGGTTTTAGAAGCCATGGCTGGTGCTTAGTATTCCTCCCACAATCTCTCACGGTTTTAGGTGAGTTCTCCGCTCTTCTCTATTCTTTTCTCTCTCCTCTCCATATATCCCTACTCTTTCTTTCTTAAATTTTCTTCAATTTTTTCTAAATCTCCATCCTTTGTTATTAATTGAAGCATCCTTGAGTTGGTTTATTTGATTCTTGCATTTGTTTGATCAGGTTTTGATTTCTTGAATTGTGTTCTTTAAATTTTCAGCATATATTAATTTCAAGAATCACTCTTTATTGCTTCAATATTTTGTTTAGGCTTTTGCTCCATTAATCCTACATCAATTACCCACAGCCAAAAAACCCTAACCCTTGCTCCTGTCTCTTTATAGAAACCTAGGAAACTATTATTACTTTAGAGAAATTCTTCCTACCACCACTATACACTCTCAGTTACCCATACAACCAATACTTTCAGCCCTTTCCAAAATTCCAATCCTATACCATAAAACCCTAATTCTACCCTGGTGTTTTCTTAAATTTTTGCTGAGTTAACAGAACCAGCAACCATGACAATGTGGAAACTCATCAGCCAGCCCTAGTTTTTTCTCTTTCCTATTCCATATTATCCCAACACTTTTGTCCCATACCTCTAACCCATTTTTCCAGAAAATCATAAAACCTAATTTCACTTTTTATAAACCTTGACCTTGTTGGATTCAACAGCACCTGTAACCCTAAACCCCTTTTCCTATAAACCCTACCTTATATTGGCTGAGAGGTAGTGGCAAAGCTCAAGGGTTCCACATCATTTGGTTACCAGGGCATGTCACTAAATTTGATTTTCAATTCCTTGGCATAATTGATAAGTTATTGTTTGTTTAAGCTGTATTAGGAGAGGAATTTAAATTGTGACTGGGTTTCATCCTTGAAATACAACCTCCCTAGCAATCCTAAAGAGGTAAATTCTTGGATCCCTCTCCCAGCGGGTTATCTTAAGCTAAATTTCGATGGGGCTTCTAAAGGCAATCTGGGTCAAGCTGGTTTTGGGTGTGTGATTCGTGATCATAACTCCAATGTGATCTGAGCTAGCTGTGGGCCTATGGGGATTTGTAATGCCATCAAAGCTAAGACCTTTAGCTTGCTAATGGGCCTAAGAGATCTGCAAAAGCTTGGCTGCTCCAATTGTCTGGTGGAGGGAGACTCGAAAGTGGTTGTTGGTTAGCGAAACGGAACTGTTATAGGCTCTTGGAGTCTGGCTCCTCTCATCTATGAGATTAGGGAGTTAATGCTTCTGTTAAATGTTTCTATTTCTCATGTTGATAGGAGCAAGAATGAGCTGGCTGATAGGTTGGCTAATTGGAGGGTAAATTCTCAGGAGATCATTTCCGACATGTGTATTCCTGAGGGATGCTAGTTGGGTTGCCTCCTGTTGTTGTACTATATTTTCCTTTTCGTTTCTTTAATAAAGTTTGTTATTTATAAATAAAAAAAAAAAATTTACTTGTTTTCAAAGGCTAAATTTCATTCTTTTTTTTTTGTTTTTTTAAGAAAAAGCGAGTTGTATGGGCTAAAGCCGCCCCACAGCAATACAACCAAGCTTGATCCCTAAAACAGAAAAACATAGGATCAAGGAACGAAACCAAAAGATACAAGAGCCCCACTTATAAGTTACAACCCCACCACAGTTACATTCCACTCCCTTCTTAGCTCATTTCTTTTCACAAGCTGAGGCTGCCAATGCATTGTATCTAACCACACTGACAAATCGATAAAAGTAGCTAAACAACGAGCATCCAACATGATGTGGACATCGGAGGACACATGGAGCCCACATGGGTCATGGTGTGGTCCACTCAAGGGGACACAAGGAAGACAAGTGATTGGACTTCAAGAGACAAGTTTATGTTGTTGATAAGAGTTTATGTCTTTCTTAGTGTTTGCTGTTTTATGTTATATTTTATGAAATATTAGAGTTCAGCACATGATTGGTATAAGAGTTTTTTTTGTTTTAGGCTTTTAGGCATTAAATTTTATTTAAAGTGTTGGTCATGAGGTCTAAAGAACCCACGATTTAGCTATTGGAGTTTCTAATTTTCTGAAGTCTTTACAATAGGAAGGTTTCTATTTTCTTTTATTTTGGCCTTTAAATAAAGGGGCCCCTTGATTGCAATTGTATGCTACAAAAAAATAAAGTTTTTTTTTTAAGAATCTCTCGGCTACTCTTCTCTCTAACCTGCAACTGGTTAGAAACTCCATGGTGGGACTCCATGGAAGCTAGGTGGGAATCCTAGCTACAAGTACGTATCTATCTTTCTTTCTCTCTTCTTTTCTTCATCTTCTTCTTCTTTTTCCCTCTTCTCTTTTTCTTTTCTTCTTATTATTTGCTGCCCCCCCCCCCCCGGTAAACATCCATCTTCCCAATCTCTCTTCTTGATTTTTCACCACCAAAACTCTCAACTCTCCATCACCCCTTTCAATTGGTCAGACATAGCATCATCCCCTTTTGATTTCTCCCTTCAAAACTCACCCCTTTTAACAACCCAGACCTGCGATTCCTTTCCTGTGTTTTCCCTTAATTGATTTCATCAAGAAATTTTGGAAAATACCCTTATTGAAGTTCTAATTTGGAACCAGACTTTCCAAATCATAATCACCCTGCAGCAGTTTCTATAACACTCCACACATTCCTACATGTTAATAAACAGGAAATGGATAGATGTTGGGGAATGCAGGTTATGGATCACCTAAAATACCACACTTGATGGTTTAGGAGGAACGAAGAGAGCCATGGGCATTAGGTTAAGGCCTAGACCATAGAAGAGCACAGAAAGAACCAAAAAATTTTAAGTGTGAGAATATTCGAGCACTCGAGCTGTTACAGATCAGAAAAACTGAACAGTCTCTATATTCGAGCACTCGAAAGGGAAAGTTGGAGCACTCGAAACCATTATAGAACAAAAAATAATACTAGAAATGCCACTATTGGGCATTGGATTTGTTTAAGACAAAAGTAAAGCCAGTTTTTGCCCAATTTCGACCTGGGAACATTAGAGAAAAGCTAGAGAAAGAGGTGAGAAAAAAAAATTGGGAAAAGAGAAGGGGATTTCTTCTCCAAGGAGCAAAATAAGCACAAGAACCTCAGTTTTAACTTGGTATTTGCTTAGTTTCTAGCTTTCCATGAAAAAGTTAGTTGGATCCATGGATTTTGATTATGTTTCTTGTTTAATCTCAGAGAAGAAAGAAAGTTCAAAAGGGAATGAGATATTGGAGGAAGATCCCTTTAAATTTAAGAATAAAAAAGCTATTGTAAGTAGATATGCATTATATATACACACACCTCCACTCTTAAGTTCCTAGAAATGTGATTTACATTCTATATTGTGAATATTTGTGGTTGTTCTCCATGAAATTGATGTTTGGATTCTAGTTTCATGATATTGGTGTCTTGTTTTGGCAAGTTTAGTAATCTATACTCTAAGATGGGAAGTATTGTTGTCTGATCCTTGTGGTATTGGATGGGAATGGTGATTCTATGTGATGAACCCCTGATTTTCCTTTATTTCACTTTGATTTCCTACAGTCGTGATCTCTACCTATTTGATTCATGGTCTCATGAATAGTTCTCTATGATTTATAAGTCTTATAGCATGCCTATGGATTCTTTACATAAGTCTATTGCCCATTTTGGTGGATTCTCTTTGCTTCTTGGCAATTTATGTAGTTTTGTATTAATTCTATTGATTCTCGTGTTAGAATTGTAGAATTCTTGTGTTTACATTCGAGACTTGTGTCCACTGGTAATTTCGATAGCCTAAGCATGTTGATTTCATCCATGTTTTCATTCAGTATTTAGTAGAGCATCCTCATGGGATTTCTACGTGAGTTTTTAAAGCATTTAAGCTACTTTGTGTTATCTTTGGGTACATTTGGCATGAAAATATTTTACATTACACAAATTTCTATGTCCTTAGTTTTTTGCTAAGCATCCTCGTTGTATTTTGGTTTTGGCTTCATACAAGAGATTGACAACTTTGGTTTTAGACCTTTTATGAGATAGGACATACGGATATCTTTTGTATAGCATACTTATGTAGTAATTACATTACTTTACATAAGCGTAGATTTGACATATCGTTTTGAACATATGAATTTGTTTTGAAACCCTTATTCGGGAGAATTTTAATGGACAAAGCCTTGGGAATTTGTGCGGGCTAAACCCTTGTCCTGTGGGATTTTTTAGGACTAGACCCTACCATTGGGAATATAATGCAATGATTAAACCCTTATTCGGAGGAATTTTAGCGGACAAACCCTTGATGCCCTGGAGGATTTTTACCGGCTAAACCCTTGATGCCCTAAGGGATTTTTGCGGGCTATATTTGGACAGTATGGCATTCAGAGACCCTTATGGGTTTGGCCTATGTGGCAAGCGCCTTTATGGCATTTAGAGACCTTGAGATTGGCCCTTGTGGCATCGAAGACCCTACATGGGTTGCACAAGATTTGATTTGTCAGAGACCCTACATGGGTTGCACAAGGTTTGATTTGTCGGAGACCCTACATGGGTTACACAATATTTGATTTGTCAAAGACCCTACATGGGTTGCACAATATTTGATTTGTCAGAGACCCTACATGGGTTGCACAAGGTTTGATTTGTCGGAGACCCTACATGGGTTACACAAGATTTGATTTGTCAAAGACCCTACATGGGTTATTTGCATAATTTGATTTGTTAAAGACCCTACATGAGTTATTTGCATGATTTGATCTATCGAAGACCTTATTTGCATGTTTTGGTTTTGTCGAAGACCTTTCTTGGGTTATATGCATTCGGTTTTAGTATTTAACGGAGACCCTTATGGATTAGCATATAACATGCACACTTTGATTTGATTTTAAAACCCCTATGATTATTTTGAAGCATAGATATACTTTGAATCATAGTAAGGATATATGTATAGATTTCTTGTTGCACGCACATACACACTTGACATCCTTACTCTTATCTTGATTCATTCCTATTTATCATTATGTTTGCTTTGTTTCTTTCTTCTTAGTTGCATATTTTGTATATCTTCTCGTTGAGCCCGTCAAATTCACCCCAATTGATACCACCTTACAGATTAAGGATCATATAGAAGTACCACGTGAGCCGCTTGGGTTGCGGAGGATGAGATTGAAGTGGGTAGCTAAGTCATGCATTGTTTATAGTTTGACATTTTAGTTTTGAACACAAGTCATACTAATTTGATACTCTTTGGGATTCCTTGTATGTAAGTTCTAATGAGGTTGGGAGACTTAGAACATTATGTGGATGGATGGCTCTTGAGAACCTTTACTTTGATTAGTAGACATGTTAACATTTCGAGTAGTTAGATATGAATGAATGATTAATATTTCCGCTGCTATGGTTATGGATTGTAGTCTTTATATATTCCATTACATTTTGGAAAGGTAAATGGTAATGATGAAGTAATCCGCTGCTATATGAGAATATGAATGGTGTGAACGTTAAACAATTATTATTCCGTTGTGATGTGTTTTGATATATAAAGGATTAAAATGAAAAGGAAAATTTTATAATGGACTTTTGAATTGAGGACAAGTGTCACACTCCGAAAACAGGATCTCCCCATGGCAAGATATGGATTCGGGATGTGTCATCGAAATTGTCCGATCCAGAGTCCAGTACGAATTTGACCCATGGATCTGAGTCATGACAGTTTTTGGTTTGGATTTTCTCCTTGGATTTGGTATCGACACTGATATCAATCTGTGCTAAACCTGATCGCTTATTTGGAAGACTATTCAAGTCTGATATGTGTCCAGAAACCAGACTTGAAAACAGCAACTCCTGGTCCTGTGATGAACCCTGATTCTGTTCTGTTTAAACTCATTTGTGAACTCCTAGCCAGACTCATACACCATCTGTTTGATTAAATGCCAAGGTGAATACTGTACCCATATAACAACCTAAACGTTCCTTCCTTAAGTTTTGCTCAGTTGCAGATTCCATCCCCAATTGTTCTCATCATCTATATGTTCAATGGCTTGTTTACTGGGATATAAACATCTTGGTCAATGAATTGCAACCCACCTGTTAATGGTCAGTTGTTTCAGGCCTATAACATTGCCTCTACGATTCCCTATTTTGGCCCTTGTGATATACCCTAATTAATCCCATAAGCCACAATAGACCTTTGTTGTTTTCACTCAAATCAGAACCTGTTTAGAACCTCTATCACCTCAGATTTGATCCCTTGGAATCACGATAAGCTATATTCCAAAGCCTAGGTACACCCAATCATATTCAGCCTTCATTGATTAAATTCTTGGATTAGAATTTTGGCTTGTGTGCTGCAGCATCACAACATCTCTGGCCAAACACTTAGGCAAGACTACGGTGCCTGAGATTTTCACACCCTTTACAACGAGATACCCCAAAAACCATCAATTCCTTTGCTTTTGACCATACTCTGAAAGAAGGCTCCACATAGTTCTTGAAAGCCCTATTATTCATCTTGACCCAACAGTCTCCATAACGATCTTCCTCTTTTGGTGAATACCGATCTCCTCCATCCCCACAAAGGATTGCTAATAACTTGATTGCCCAAAAACCTTCAACATCGCATTCCACACTTCCTTGGAATAAAGACTGAGAATCAATAGATTCTTCACTTCCATAACAAAGGAAGACACATTCGGCAGGTAGAAGACCACTTTTGGTTAAATTATTCCAAGTCAGAATCTTGCCCAGTACGGTCGTCCTCAAGAAAAACTGAATTTTGGATGGCATTGGATGCCAGCAAATTTCCTTTTTTAGAATTATGGTGTGCACCTGAGGACAAATCATTTTAAAACATTACCTTACCAAAAAGTTGCAATCTGGTTCTGGACTCCAAGACCTATTGTCCACCTTGTCCCCTCATATATGGCATCTCTCCAATCTGCTCAACAATTGGGCCAGCATAGCAATCTCACAATCATTCAAAGCTCATCTAAGCTGCCATGAACCTTCCCCCATCTGAAATGTCTAAAATAATCAGCCACTGTTGCTTTTTAGTTCACAACAATCCTATAAATTCTAGGGCACACCTCCTTTAGGGGGGTTTTCTCGCACCATCTATCCTCCCAAAACTAAGTCCTCCATCTCCCACCTTCAGTCTGATCTCCTCTTTAAAGGTAAGCAAATTCTTCATAATTCCCTTCCAAAGGCCTCTGTCATAAGACATCAATACCTCTCTGCCTACCCATTGATCCAGCATCCCATATTTAGCCAGTATGGTTCTTCTCTATAAACTTTTATGCTCCTCCCCAAATCTCTACAACCATTTACAAAGAAGCACCCCGTTGGTTAGTCTAACGGAATGCAGCCGATACCCCCCTTATTCTTTGGGTCTACACACGTCATTCCAATCCACCAGATGACTAATTGCTGATTTCTCCTATCCTTCTCACAGAAAATCTCTTTGAAGCTTCTCAATCCTATCTGCCATTGAAGCCGAAATCACAGAGAGAGGCAGTAAATCAACACACTTTCCTATGAGACTTTAATTAATGTAACCTTTCCTCCCTTTAAAAAATAGGTACTCTTCAACCCTACTTAACAATTCTAGATCTTGTCCACCACTCGAGCCCAAATATCCTTTCGTTTAAACTCACCCCCAAGAGGAAACACAAGTAATTAGTTGGGAATTTTCCTATTATACACCCCAAATATGCTGCCAAACATTCATGTGTGGTACTCAACCACAGCACTTCAAAGCATCTCAACATACATCTGACCATTATGATTTGTCTTTGAGAGTCCTTGCAAAAGACTAGGGTATCATCTGCAAACTAGAGGTGAGCTATACCATGTCCCACTGTCTCTATCTCAAAGCCTTCAATCAAACCCCTATCCATCGCTTTGTGTAACATACCCCCAATGCCTCTGTCACCAGCATTAATAAGAAAAGAGATAAAGAATCCCTTGTCTTAATCCCCTAAAGCTTTTCCATTAATCATAACTGAAAAGGAAGCAGTACCACAACATTTCTTCATCCATCCTTTCCATTTTTCCCTGAAACCTGCCATCCTCAACATCTAGTCCAAGAAACCCTAACTAACATGATGATCATAAGCCTTTTCCCAAATCAATTTGACACAGTATGCTAGGAATTCCCTATCTCAGCCTAGAGTTTATGCATCATTTGCACAAAAAACTCCATCAAAGGTAAATCTTCCTTTTAAGAATGCCCCTTGCCTCTGAGAAATAACTGTGGGCAGCACCTCCTTATTCCTAGATGCCAACATCTTCGATATATTTTTTTCGAAAAGTAGCATCTTCGATATAATCTTGTAAGTGCTTCCTACTAAGCTAAATGGTTTGAAATGCTTGATATTTTCAGCTTCCTCCTTCTTTGGGGATCAAAGTAATAAAATTTGCATTACTTCCAAAATCCAGAAAACCTCTACCTTAGAAGTAGTCAACCACCACTAGAAGATCCCCTTTTATTGTCTCCCAAAAAGATCAATATAATGTCATGGAAAACCATCTGGGCCCGGGGCTTTATCAGTTTCCAAATCGTATACTACCTTTTTCACCTCTTCTTCTTCTTCTTCTTCAACCTATATCTCCAACCAATTCCTGTGAAAATTTGAATTCTTCTTAAACGCTAGCCCATCTAACAACGGTCTCACCTACCACTGTTCTGAATATACATTACTAAAAAACTACCACCTTATCTATCCCTCAATTCCTCTTTCATTGACATTATTTCATCCACCACCCTCAATATTGCCATAGTATTATTTGATTATCAACTTCTTCTGCAACTGGTCATCCTATGAAAGAATCTTGTGATATTGTTCCCTTCAGCCACTGGACCATGGTTATCCATTTCAACTTTGCCACCTCCATCACCAGAATCCTCTCATAGTCCTTTAATTGAATTCTTTCTTTCGCTTCCTCTTCCAAATACCTACATCCTCTTCCTTTTTATCCCACCTCTCTTTTCCTTCTAGAACCACTGCCTTTTTATACTCCACCCTGCCACAAACCTCTTAATCAAATATCTAAAGTTTTTATTTTTCAAGAATTTTAAATGAAAAGTGTTCTACATAAAATTGTTGATGCAATACAACCTGAAAGATACACAAATTTGATGTAACGATACCTAAGAATCTCAATAAAACCCAAGATATGTAGCAGAAACAAGAATAAGGTTAAAGAACCAAGAATTGAACTTTAAGTAATTAAGATTTAATGAAAATAGAAGAAGAAACTTGATTAGAGGGGTTTAATAGAATTGAAACAAGAAAAGATGGAGAAATGAGAATAAAGAAACCCAAAAGGGTAATTCTGTAATTTTTTGAAGAAACACAAAATTATCAAAATACCCCTGGTTGTGTGACAGAAAATTCTATAATTTGATGGGGTGATTCTAACATATATGAGTATGTATGCCAAACTTCAAGTTATTCCGAGAATTATAACTATATGAAATTATATAAAAACTCAAGCTACACACTTAATTCAAGAATCCAGAAAAATGGAGAACGAAGAAGGAGAAACAGAAATATAGAGAATAAATAGAAGTACATTTGTGTGGGTAATCACCTACCTCACAAACCCATGGACATCACCATCTATGGGTTCAAGTTTAGGCACCAAAAACTTGAAAAAGAAAAGGAGTTCCACTCATAGAGAGCAAAAAATCAGCCAAATTTTTTATTAATTCCATCATACAAAATACCAATACAAAAATGTGCAGCCCTATATATAGGCTTACAAACTCGAAAAAAATAGCAAGAAACCAAATTAGAAACCCCTAAACTACTAGTTTATTTGCTACCTAACACTTTCCTAAACTCAAAACTACTAAAAATTTCACTTTCTAAAAACAAAAGCTGCCAAAATCAAGCTCTTTTAAAGGGATTTCGACCAACACTCTAAGAAGGCACCCACTCTGACTTTTATTTTTTTATAACTAACAACTTTATTAAGAGAAGAAAAAAAAACTAGAAATATAACAGCACAGATCCAAAGGTTTGGAAAAAAACTACATCAAAGGCAAGACGACATCATTATAATTAGAGAACTACCCTACACCCTAATTGGCTAGAGAATCAGCCAACCCATTCCGAAATCAATGGACATGGCAGATTGAACAATGAAGAGAGATCATCTTATCCTTGATCTCATGAATCAAGTGAGCATACATCCAGCCACCGGACTCAATTCCTTTAACCCAACTAATTGCCACAGCAGAATCGCCCTCAATCAAATATTTAAAAGCATTCAAATTACATAAAGCATGGATGCCCATTAGCAGTCCCATAATTTCAGCCTTTATAGCATCACAAGATCCTAAAGGACCCACACAAGCTCAAATGACATCCCCATTACTATCTTTAACACACAACCAAAATTAGCAAGCTTGGACTACCTTTTGAAGCACCATCAAAGTTAAGCTTCAGAAAACCCAAAGGCAAAGGAATCTAACTCCCATCCATATCCTTTGTCTTCGAAGAACTCGAAGAAAAAAAGGACACCCAATCCCTAAAAAAAGATGAGAGGGATAGCCCATAGAATTCTTTGGAAATGAAACACCAACTCCCTAACTCTTGGGTGATGGAATCGATAACCTCACTTTTGAATCTTTGTTTCCCCTAAAAAATTCTCAAGTTCCTTTCTTTCCAAATGCCTCAAATAACCATTATAGAAGCATTTACCTCTCTCATTCATACCCCAAAAGCTCCATTGAGAGAAAAGATCTAACATATCATTAGGCATAACTCAATATTTGTTGATGCTTCCAAAGAAATGGTCCCAAACACCCTTAGAGAAAGAACTATGAAAAAAAAAATGATTAACAAATTCGTCATTCTCCTTGCACATCACACACCAATTTGGACTTAATATGTAGGGCCTTCTTCTTTGCAACATATCCATGGTGTTAATGCGAGAAGGAGAGGCATTCCACACAAAAGCTTTAACCCTAAGAGACGCAAGAGACATCCAAACCTTCTTAAAAGGAAAGGGGACTGAATGGGGAGCTGGATGAGATAAATTTAGGAATTGGGATTTGGAAGAAAATTTACTATAAGATTCCAAAGTCCAAACTCTCTCATCCCTAAAGGAATTAGAGAGGAACACATCATTTAGGGAAGACATAAGATTTGAAAGGATTTTTATTTCCCAATCATACAAGTTCCAATAAAAATCAAAGTTCCAAAGAGGCCCATAGCACAACATAGAAATAGCCTCTGAAATTTTAGCCTCCTTGTTCTTGGCCAATCTGAACAAAATAGGGTAGGCTTGAGAAAGGCAATGGCCCCCCCACCATAGATCCTTCCAAAAACAAATGGAAGAACCATCCCCAACTGAAAAGCGAACTTTGGAAAAAAAATATAGGAAACAAAGATATAATGTTTTTCCAAAGCAAGGATATAGACGAAAAGGAACAGGGTTAACATCACACCCATTGGAATGAAATCCATATTTGCTAGAGATTATAGAATTCCATAAGCTACCTTGTTCTTGAGAAAAGCTCCAAAACCACTTTGACAACAAAGCCAAATTTCTTTCCTTATTTTTTCCCAGACCAAGCCCTCCATGTCTTTCGGTCTACAAACCTCTTCCCATTTTACCAGATGGTCCTTCTTCTCAAATCCTCCCTCCCAAAGGAAATCTCTTGGACACCTTTCTAACACCTGAACAACCTTGGCCAGCATCTTGAATAAAGACATGTAATACACAGGAAGATTGGAAAGGATTGTCTTAATAAGTATTATTTTATCACCGAGGGAAATATATGACTTATTCCAACAAGCAAGCTTTTTATGAACTCTCTCCACAACTGGGTCCCAGAAAGATGTTGAACTTGGCCTACCACCAAGAGGGAGGTCCAAATGCTTCATTGGCTAATTTTCAACTTTACAACCCAACACTCGCAAGCCCATTCAATTCCTTCGCTTCCACCATTAATCCAGCCAAATTAGATTTTATGAAATTAATTTTCAATCCCAAAGTGACTTCAAAATTTTAAAGGATGTACTTTAGATTAAGCACTTGATCTTCAGATTTCTTCAAGAAACACAGTATCATCTGCGAATTGAAGATGAGAAATTGTGAAGTTCACTCTACCAATCCAGAAACCTTCCACTAAAGAAGAGTCAATGGTCTTAGACATCAAAGCACTAAAAGCATCAACAACCAAGGTGAAAAGGAAGAGAGAAAGAGGATCTCCTTGTCTTAAGCCTCTGCTAGATTTGAAGAATCCTTTTGAAGCACCATTCAGCATGATTGAAAAATGGGGTTGATTCAAAAAACCCATCATCCAACCAATCCATTTATTAGCAAATCCTTTCGCCTTCATAACCCATCTTAGAACTTAGAAAATCCCAGTCCACTCAGTCATAAGCTTTTTCTAAGTCAATCTTACACACTAGGTCTTCCATCTTGCGTTTTCTCACCTCATTAACACATTCATTGGTAATTAGAATATCATCCAAAATATGTCCATTTTTTATAAAAGCACCTTGGTAAATGGAGGTAACTTTTTCCATCACATTTCTAAGTCTTAGCAAAAGAACCTTGGAAATGATTTTATACAAACTTCCAACCAAGCTTATAGGTCAAAAATCAAACAATTTTGAAGCCCCTTCCTATTTACAAATCAGAACAAGAAAAGTTGCATCCATCACTTTACTTATAATGCCTCTCTCAAAAAATACCGTGAACACCTTCATCATATTCGGTTTGATAATGTCCCAACATTCTTGATAGAATAACAATGTGAAACCGTCTAGCCCCGGGGATATATCCTTTGCCATCAAGAACACAGCCTTTTTAATCTCCTCTTCAGAGAAGCCTTTTCCAACAAATCGACATTTTCTGCATTCAAAGAGCTAGAAAAAAGATTCTTAATAATTGGCCTTACCTTAGTCTCTTTGGAATATAGATTGGAGTCAAATTTAATGGATTCCTCCTTGATTCTTTCCAAATCACTTACTACAACCCCATCAATGCAGAGACTTTTAACAATGTTTTTTCCTTTTCTTGCCATTTGCCATTTTATGAAGAAAAAAAATTAGTGTTGCCATCACCCTCTTTTAACCATTTACACTTTGTTTTTTGACTCCAATGAATTTCTTCATATCAAAGAATAACCTCCATATCAGCCAATAAATCATTACGCTTATCCACAAGATCCTAGGATAGGGTGTCATTTCCTTCCAAATTAAAATCGATATCTTGAAGACCATCTCATATCTAACATTTCTTTTCATTGAGATTACCGAAAGTGTCATTATTCCATTGAATAAGCTTTTGTTTCACATATTGCAATTTCTTCATAAATTGGAAACCTTCCCATCCATGAACTTTGCATTCCTCCCACCACAATTTCACATTCTCATAAAATGAGGCATGGAGAGTCTACATGTTTTCAAATCTAAATAAAATAGGCACATAACAAATTTTATCAATGGAGAGCAATATGGGCCAATGATCTGAAACAATTTTTGGAAGGGCCTCTTGAGAGAAACATGGGTAGTGATCTTTTCAATCAGCAAACATAAGAAATCTGTCCAATGCACTCATGGTAAGATGCTCTTGACCATTAGTATAAGTGAATTTGGCATTAAAAAGTGAGTTGTCTCGCAAAGAGCAGTTATTAATGAAAACCCCAAATCTCTCATGCTCCTAGTAATGGATTGTTTTTTTTATGCATGAATCTAATGACATTGAAATCACCCCCAATAACCCATGGGTCATCCCATCTCCTCAACTCATAAAGCTCCTCCCAAAAAGAATGACGACTTTGAGCATTTGAAGGATACCTCAGCAAGTTTTAGAGAGATAGAAAAATCACCAATTAGCACATCCTCCTTTTTAACAACCTCATCCTTCCACGCTAGAAGCTCACCTCCGGCAACACCAACTACAGGAATGGCACACCAACTAGACCACACTCTCCTTAAAACGTTGCGAAGCAATAGCGAGGACAAACTCTCCTTTTTTGTTTCCTGGATTATACTTGTACAAACATTCTCTAACTGATCCTCTCTTCTCTACTCCTCCCAATCCTCCAACTTTCCAAGATAAAACTTTCATTGTTTAACAATGTTCTTGCCCCTGCTCAATCTCTGAGCTCTCTCCAGGCTCTACACCTAACTAACCTCCTTCATATCCCAAGATAAATTATTAAGTTCTCCTCTACCTTTTCCTTTCTTTTCAATTGTTTTTTGTTTAGCATCACCCTCCAGATAATTAGATATCCTAACCTCATTCCCCACTGAATTCACAACCTTTAACCTCATTTCACTGACAACTTTGTCCACTCCAATATCATCTACCCTTTTTTTCCCATCTTCATTCTTTCCCAACCTGACTTTTGGGTTCACAGAAGGATTAATGAATGAATCAAGCAACTTATGGCATTCTACAAAACCTGCAAGACTCAAAATGTGGAACTCTACATCTTCATTCTCAAAATGGGAAACATCAGCAATAATAATTATCGGGGAAGAATGAACGGGATCAAGCATAGGAGAGGATAACAGAGGAGACTTATGAGCAGATTGAAAAAGGGAAGAAAGAAGGGTACCTGAATTAGGATGAGAATCCCTCAAGCCAGCCTGGACAAAAGATTCATCAACGACTGCCATCCCATTCCGCCTTAAGCTCCCTGAATAACTGTCAAAATTAATTCCGCATCCAACATGCTTCGTCACCTCATGATCATCGGGATTCCGAATATTCCACTAACTTGATTTCCTTTCCCACAGCAGCCTCAAAGGTTGCCACCTCTCCAACATTCACAAACACTTCCAGGTCAGAGTAATACTCCTCAACGTCTAAGTAATCCTCATAATGCAATGCCCAGGAACTCACATGTCATTCAAAAGTATTATTGATACCCAACAAGTCAAAAGGCCCGACAGACGAAGAGAAAGATTCCATTCCTTGAAATGGCGATGGTTGAAGAAGAGGGTAAATACGATGAGAGATCGCAAGAGTTGAATCACCACCATCGCATCCAATCCAATTAAGAGAGGGCTCCTCTAAAGACAAACAGTTGTGATCTCCAAGAGAAAATGATTTAGAGGAGGCAGAAGGAAGACTTGAGTTCAAATGCGAATAATCATTGCCGCAGGACTGCGAGAGCTTAAGAGAGTTCCAGGCTTCATCAAACATAACATCCACATCCACAATTTCCCAATAAGGTCTGGATTTCTACAGGACCTCTAAGCTCCCAGTATCGGCTATAACAAAAAAGAGAACATGACTGGATGATTCGAGCCCTACTCTCAACCCATCTTAGTCACGCAATGAGCCCAAGTTATTCTGCTTTGGTCTTTAGGCCCATTTCTTTTAATGCCCACGATTCACATTATTAACTTCAAGCCCATTCACATGGGTAGGAATTAAATTCCCATTATGCCCCCAATCTGAGATATTGAAACATTCAAATCGATTTGAATTTGAAATGGGATACGAAGATTTTGAAGCACTAACAACATTTCGTTTGAATCCAACAATACAATTCCCACCCTCGCCATCATTCATCCCACCATGAGACACCTCATCCCTAGAAGATAGATCATGAACAAAAAAACCCAGATCCAAACCTGCCACGAGGTCATCCCTAACCTCCACCGGTCACATAATAACCTGGAAACGTCATTCTCAGAATCAATAAACACAGATAACGTTCGCTTTTCAACTTCAACAACAAGAGCAAACATTTCTCTCTCGATACCCCACTTAATCATTCTAGGAATCTCCAACAATGTCTTTGCTCCAACTTTGATACGCACAGCCGATATAATTTCCTTCTTTACCGAACGGGGATCAATCTCCACAAGACCCCCACAATGTTGAGCAATTTGTTGAAAAGAAGTAAGAAACTACTCTAAGAGAGGCAAACCCCATATCTTTATCCGGCGATTTCCATTCACCGAATCCGACGAAATTTTAGTGGCTGAACTCGACCATCTTTTAAACATCAAAACCCCTTTGCCGATACTCATCCTTCCAACCGCAATAATTGACATCACTTCATCCATTAATGCAGCTGCAAACAGTGCCCGATTTTTTGGAGTACCATTCCACAAAGGAGGATTTACCATAGGAGTAGGATCCGTCATATAACGAAGAATCTTTGCACAACCACGCCATCCTACCAATTTTTCCCCTGCCGGAATAATAATGAATCGATTTTTTTCCTTTAACTTCCATTCCGTAAGCTAGATGTAAAAAACCCCATTTATTAGCCCTTTGTGATAAGAAAATACCACCACCTGAAAATCGCAGACTCCTTTAGCTCCGTTTGGAAATTTTCCTCACAAGCTGCTCTGCATATATTCTCCATTGTTGGCATAGCCATCCTAGGAACAGCAACACTCCTTGGACAACCCTTACCACATTCAATAATTTCCAAGCCATCGTCGTCCAAAGCCAATTCAAAACTCTTCAACTCAACCTCAAAGAAGCATCCATACACAGCAACATTGGTCTTCAAACTCTTCAACTCAAGGGGTATATAATTAATACCACTAAAATTAATAAAATGCCCTTAACAACAATGTCTTATTCCTAATTCCTAAAAGACCCAAAAACAAAAATTATAATGACCCTCATGTCCTAAACTCTAATAACTCACAAACTATCAAGTAAAATAGTAAAACACTCAAATAAAGACTCTCTAAAACTCCATCATGTGTCTCCATGTGCATTCTTGTGTGTCTTCATGTGTGGACCCCACCAAGAGGCATGTGGGCCCCACGTGGTCCTGCATGTCCGCATGCCTCTGTTTAGCCCTCTTCTTACCTTATTTCAGTCCCTGATCTCACCTAATCTGTCTCACAGAACAGTCCACTATTCCGTTCCATAACAGCTTGTTGTTTCCCTTCGTTTGGCTTACCCGCAAGCCCCAAATAGATCCATATTTATCTACTGTTATTGCAGTTCCCTTCCCTGCACCTAAATAAGCCTATCCCCAACCTTCTAAAGTCCTACATGTGTCCCTCTTTGTGTACCCAACCCTCTCTCTTCTGCAGCAGTGTTAAAAATCCATTCTTTACTACCTTTAGCCTTTATAAACCCTTCGAAACAGTTTACTGTTTATAAACCTACCACAAATTCCTTAATCCTCCCTCTTAATTTCAGCCCCATATCTTCTCTAACTCTGTGCAGCTAATCAGTCCAAGTCCCTAGACTGATCCTACATCATAACCCTAACAGTAGGAAGTTTGATAGGAGTGTTTGTGTAAGCATGATATTGTAATAAATGAGAAGTTGTTCATGTAATCGCATATCCAGATAAATAAACAGATAATAATATGAATCCTGTTTTAAAATATCCGTATCCATCTAATGTATCCAACAGATATCCGATTATCATAATGAACCGAATATGGATCTAGGTGTATCTGTTTACAGCCATACTTCCAATGCAATAGCCTTCGACCCTAGATGCCACTCCCACTTTGGAATCCTGCTATTGTTCCCACTACAAAAACTTTTACTGTAACAGATACAACACCATAAAAGAAAATTTAATTTCACAAAGAAAAAGGAGAGAGAGAGAGATTCACACAGCAGTTTCAACCTTCCAATGTCCAATGGTACAAATAAACAATTCCAGATGAGAAAAAATCCGGTATAACTATAGAACACATGATATCAATCAAATCAGGTATCATAGATAATCTGTTTATCAAAACAAAAAAAAAGATAATCTACCAAGAAGAAAAAAAAATGCATGGATAACATCATAAGATTATCAGCTTCTTGATGTTAACTGATCCTTGAAAAATCCCTCAAGTGGCTAGCCATTGTCAAGAAAGAGGCTTTACTTACAAAAGGTTTCCATCCGCAAGGCACTTCCTGCATAGTTTAAAAAAGGAAAGAAAAAAAAAAAGGATAAATGAAAAAAGTCATACAACAGCAAGAATTTAAAACCATAACTTGAACAAACAACAAAAGTGCCAAATAACTAATTTTAATTCAAATGCTAAAGAAGAAATATGGCACTTGTAATTGTAATAATAGTAATAACAATAATCTATATATACTACAGCAATGGATTGCCAATGTGGACAACCCATATGAATTTCTTCTATTTTTACACAAATACTATGTTTGCCCACTCCTACTTTTCTTTCATATTTCTTCTCAGTCTCAGTCATACCTACTTCTTCTCACTCACATCTCCTCTGTCCCTATTTTCTATCAACCACATCTGAAACTACCATGTTACCCTCTTCTAACTCTACTTGATCTTCCAAAATCCTATTTTTCCTCAGCCACCCATGTCTCCTTCTAATGATAGTTGGACACCAATTCTTCATTTTCTCCTTATGTTTTCTTTAGTTGACTTTTTTCATGTTTTTACTTTATTTTTATTTATTTTAAACACCATTGGAGTCATTCACCCATGTTTGCACGGGTTCATTGGCTAATAACTTGAAAGACAAACATTATTGACATCACAATTTAACACATCAATGATGGTTTTCCTACTAATCTTTATGTCTATACCCATAAGGAAACCAAGGTGACGGGGGTTCTAACTAAACTACTATCAAGGTAAGCGCCAATATCACTGGTTTTACAGTGGATTCTCTTTATGATTTCTAATAAAAGGCTTTCAATTAAAATTAAATGGTTAAGAAGACAAGGAAATCTTACTTTGCTCATATTGTAAATATGTTCTAGGGTTTTACATGCTCTATCCTGTACCTCCTACAAGAACAACAAACCACCTTATCCCAACTATTTGGGGTCGGCTACACGAATCCTGTTCCGCGATTCTGCTCTGTTTAGGGCCATATCCTGTACCTCCTATTTTCTTTTTTCCTTTTTCATTTTTCCTGGGTATTCGTGTGGCCCAGTCTAAGGCAACTTCACACAGAAGATGACTGGTACCAAGCAACCTGTAAAAGCTGTGGGATGCAAGAATGCATGAGTAGAAGAACAATATGCAAGAATGCACAATGTAGACCTGTGAGCTATACCAGTTACAGCCAGGTACATCTCAATTAAGAAACACCAACATTAAGGCATTACAGTCCTTTAGAACTATCTAATTTCCTCTAAAAATAAGCCTATTCACATTCTTGACCATTATTCACATCTTTCACAGTTCATATGCTTACCAAAACAGACCAACAAAAGGGAAGAATGCATCTGAACAGACCAACAACTCAAGATTCTTCTACACCCATTTGTTTCAATTTAGGGAAAGAAGACACTTTTACGAATTCCTAAATCACCAAATATCACATAGTGACAAGCATGATCTTGCAGAAACTTAATCCAAATAAATAAGAAGAAAATCTACCCAAATCAATCTAACGCAAAATAAATAAATTGCACAAGATCTAATTGTAAAACGCGGTAAAAGGTGAAAGCAAAAAATTTCAGATATCTTCTTCCCTCACAAAACAAAAAATACAAAGTCAGAAAACCACAGATTTTTTTAGATACAAATTTAAAAAGTGAATTCGATATTCGGAAACCAAAAACACTGGAAATTTTAATTTACCCATAAACTAATTTTTAAAAATAATGAAAAGAGTAAGAAAGCAAGAAAAATATGAGGGGAAAGTAACTACGAACAAGTATCCTCCTTCCTTGAGATCCCTCACAACATTTCCGATGCCCTTTTCTCTGATCGCCTTGAACGCGCTCTTCAGCAGCGATGCCATTCCTCTCCGTCTCTCCTGCTCTCCTACGCTCGCGTTTAAATAATGGGTGCGATGCCCGATTTGAGATGGTTATAGTACAACACTACAACCCGCCCGGCTATGATTCCTGCAGTTTTGCATAGTTTTTAAACCGAATCGAACCGATCGGTTCCGATTGGTTTGACCGAACCAGCATCCTAAGCAGGTCTACGTAAGCTTAAAACCGTAATTTACCAACAAAAAAACCCACAAAAAACCGGCTACGGATCCAATTCTATTTTTAACAAATTAAGAAAATTATTAAAAACATGTTTTTCTCGTCTTAGTATAGTTGTGCTTTATGACATGATCATTTGTCTTTTATCTCTTATTTTAATTGTCATTCCGGCATAGATTTTGTCCACCTCCCTGCAATCACTTTAGGTTAGATCATATAAACCAACATTCAAACCTAGTTGAACCTGAACAATACAGCTTAATGGTTTGATGACTGGTCTGGCTCTCAAAACTATTGCCTAAAAGGACTCCAAAGAGAAAAAATTGAACCCAATTTTAGGTCGTGTTTGATTGTCACATGTAAAAGCATTTCATTTTAAATTCCCATAGCATTTGAAGACGTAAGTAATGTTTCAAAATGAGCTCATTTTGGATTCAAATTGATTTGTTAACTAAAAGTAATACTTGGCTCAAAAACTTTAGCATCACTTCATAATGACCCATTTTAGTCGAAAGCAAATCCTATGTGATAAGCTTAAAATACAGTAACTCTGGAAACAGCCATCAAAGAATGACGTGTGGCTAAGAGTGGGTCCACTTTTAAGTTTACAATGTGACATGTGTATTAAAACTCTTGCCCAAGTTTGGAATTTCTTTTTTATTTTGTTGTTTGTTTATATGCATTATTTTGACGGCAATCTCCCATTAATGTATTTTAAGCTTATTGCAGAGGATTTGCTCTCATTTTAGTCCTGAAGTTGATACATATGACTGCCCCACTGTGGGTTGGTGAAGGCCCATTTTGATGCGGCGATTTCCTATAGCGAGCTAGTTGTTAGGGGTTAGATCATAAAATCATCATTTTGCGTCACTCTAATGTAGCTAGTTTATTGAATGTCATTTGGCTATCTTAAGACTTCAAATTGCTCAATCTATTGGAGCAAAAAATTCTTATTCTTGGTAGAGATGCAAGAGAGACTTGGAGAATGTAGATTGGGACATCCTTCCCATTAAAAGAAAAAAAAATGCTTGGACTTGTTGTCTTGCTTTGAATATGTTTTAGTTAATCATGTGAAGAGTGAAGACAATAATGCTCCCCATGTTTTAACCTAGTGCAGCATGATTGGTAAGTAAATCCATTCATGAGTCTCTTACTACCCTTCCTAATTGCAAAAGGAGATTAACCATGATATTTTGACCCGATTTGGGTTATGTAGTCAGTTGTTATGATCTTCCTTTTCTCTTTACGTGTGTGTGTGTGTGTGTCTCTCTCTCTATATATATGTGAAGGTAAGTTGAGCCTTAATGACCTTTTTCCTTTTGTCTTCGTTTTGTTTTTCGTGGGTAAGGTTGGGGGGTAAAATTCCACCTCACAATCAGTTAGATTGAGTTTTCGGTTTCTTTTATTTGGTTAGGTCAAAGCCGAAGAGCAGGGTTTCTTCTCATGGTTCTTGCACCGGTGTGTTACCTACCAAAAGACTTTCGAAGATCAAGTTAGCAAAGTTTTTTGTTGGAAGAAGTAGATAAGTTATTCGACCTTACTTGGAGGATGAATATCATGCCTTATTTATAAACTTTATGAGAGTTACCTAATTCTTGTGGGATTGTAATTCTAACTACTTGACTTTATCATGGGAAGTTAGAATCTTATACTGTAAACTCCCAGTTTGACTTGTTCTTATTAAGTCAACTGGATAAAGCTTTTAGATGAGCTTCAAAAGCGAATCTGGTTAGATTGTGCTCTTTGACTTGAAAAATAAGATTGTTATATTTGTTGCACGAGATATTATATATGCAACTTGACGTGTTAAGTTGTGCATCTGCATGTATTTGACGTGATTGAACGTCTTTAAAATTGGTCTCACCCTACGTGGGGCTCAAACCAGTGTTGTTTGGTTTGGTTTGAAATGAAGCAAGTTACACATTGATTCAGCTTGATGTTGCCACATAGCGACTTGTGAATGATGGGAGTTTTTTTCCCATTACAGTTGTCCCCTCAGTTTCTCGTTTCTCAGGGATGATGAGGAATGGGGAACTGTGTTGGGTCAGTTGTTCTCTTTGCCTACGCATTAATGTCGATGGATGTGTGTCTAAGTGGGTTGTGAGGATCCTTCAAAGTGATCTAAAACTGACATATTAGGGTTGTTTCTTCATGGGATTTTGAGTTGGGAAGCGTTCTCTTCCTCAGATTTAATGTGTGACTAGACAGCTCCTTCACCTACTCAACATAAGTGAAGTTTTATCTACCATAATGATGGCAAAGGCCATTTATTTCACTTTCAATGTGCCTTGATCCATCTGCATGAATGGTTTTTGTGTTGTATACGTCTCTTATTTCCTTAGTCCTTGATTATAAATTTTTTTTTTCAGTTGGAGATCTCAAATTGCTTCCTGAGTTTTCTATTTTTGAGTTTTGTCTCTTATGACAATGTTTGCTTCTAACTCTTCTTCTACATCCCAGGACTCCGATTCAGCTAGTGGGCCTCTTGGCTAGTAGCCATGCATCCATATTAAAGATCCGGTGATAATCGCCAAAGATTCTGCATTAGACAGTGAAGAGATAGCAACAACGCTTGCAGAGGGGATGATTCTTCCTCGGGGCAAAGAATGTATAGAAGGGCTCACAAACAAGCAAGCCGTCATTTTTGCACCAACCATGGTTTGGTGCAGGGAGAGAACATAACTCTTTGGAGGTTCTTAAAGGAGGATCAACAGGTGTTTGATTGAATGCACACTCAACTATGTGATTTCCTTGATAGTTCTAGGCGGTATACTGATGATTTAGAAAGGGAGAGAGAATACCTAAGAGCCAAGGTTGCTAGGCTGAGAGGGGAGCAAAGGAGGCTAAAGGAGGAGCAAGGTCGTGGTACAAACGGTCCATCAGATGTTGTGTCGACTGCCTGAGGAGGGCTCTTTTTCCTTTTATAATCTTCTATGAACTCCATTCTCTTTGTTTTTCTTTCGTTCTTCTTCTTCCAGCCTTTTCTTCCCTTTTTACATTTTTCCCGTCCTTCCTGTATTTTCTTCGTTCCCTAAAGTTCAACGGGAATGATCTTTAATGTACAAAAAGATATATTGGATGCTTTTATCGTGTAAATAAATGGGATAGCCCTTGATAAATAAAATTGATTTTCTCCCCATCTTTGTACTATTGTACTATGTTCACGGCTTGTATTATGATGTACTGATTTTTCAATAATTTAATGCAAATTTGTGATGCTAACTATATATTCGTTTGCCATTAAAACTATTTTGACTCAATAGTCTAATGATGCATGGCGCATGTTGATTAGGTCTCTTTTGTTCTGGTTAGACTGGAGTTTGGTACCTTTATCAATGCTAGCTTGGGTAGCATGTTCTCTTTTTTTTTCTTTTCTAACCCACTATGATGGGTTGAGTGCCTAAAAAGTAGGGCTTTTTCGTGCTCCACCAAACGAAGCTTACATTTTTTCCCCAACATTGGGTTTTAGTGCCTTGCAAATAAGGCTTATTGTACAAAACCAAACAAAGCTTGTCATATGTACCCATCACCGGGTTTTAGTGCCTAGCAAGTAGGGTTTATTGTGCTCCAACCAAACAAAGCTCATGATATGTATCCTTTATGGAGCTTTAGTGCCTAGCAAGTAGGGCTTATTGTGTTCAAACCAAATGAAGCTAGTGATCCTTATTCAAAAGGGTTGCTTTCGAGGTTAAGGGTGCTTAGTTGTTCCATTCTAAGTATTTTTCTTTAACCAAATTGAAGGATAACCTGGAAGGGAAAGTTAAGAATGTTTAATTGTTCAATTCTATGACTTTTTCTTTAACCATACTGAAGCCTGTTAACCTAACTTGGGAGGGCTGCTTCCAAAGTTAGGAGTGCCTAGTTGTTCAATTATAGGACTTTGAGTGGGTTTTGGGGCTTTATACCCAATTTAGATAAATGTGTATAATTCTTCATGATGTAGAAAAGACAATGCTAAAGAGAAAAGGATAATACTTTATTGATGATATTTTCTCAAGCGGCTTGCATTCCATGGCCTGGGAAGTTGTCTTTCATATAGTGTATAGAGTTTATATGCTCTCATATCTCTTACTTCTATGTTTAAGTAAGGCCTTTCCCAATTTGGAACCCGTCTTTCTTTGACCAGGTTCTTTGGTATTTTCAAATATTATTTTAAGGATTAATTTTTCTTTATGAAATCCTTTATTCTTGACCTCTTGTTGTAATGCCTTTTGAATTTCTGATGATAGACAACAGTCTTGACTTTGACCTTTTTCTCCCTTTTCTTCTAGGAGGTCCAAACATAGAGTGAGTTTTTGCTCATTGTTTGGTGTATCAATAGTTGTAGTTTGTAGTGTTGGCTCTTCTACCTCAGTTGGTATGACAACCTCTGTAATGCCTCACTTTGTACTAAAAGGGAAATTTTGTAATTTCATCCCTATAAGGGTAAAATTATCCTTTCACATATTTTAACAGACCATCTAGTGGTTTATGAACCCATTGGACCAAGCTAGAAGTGTAAAACCTAGGTTGGGCCTCGAACCTATCAAGTTCGAAAGTTATCCTAATTTTTCATTTGAGGTACCTTTGTGTGCCCATTGACACAAATTTCGAGAGGATTGAAGGTCATATCATAACTACTTTTCATAAAAATAAACTGTGTAGAATTATGAGTTTTTTATAAGAAGTTATGCTCATTTTTCGATAAGGTGTCTATGTTGATAGGCTCACAGATTTTGGGTAACTTTCCAAGTCCACTGACACAGATCCGGAGTGAATTATAGGGTGATCCATACCTTTTTGGAAATCCCTTGAAGTCTAATTTTCAACCCAACAAACAGTTTACAAAAAGTGAGTTTTCTAGAGAAAGTTATGTTCATTTTAGTGCGAAAGGGTGGGTCAATGCTGGAAAAATGGCATTTGGATGGATTTGACCCATGCTGGATGTATCCGCACTTAGTGAAGCGATCAGACCACTATCTGGATCGATCCGAGATCTCAGAGATTTACAAAAAAAAATCCTATAATAGTATTGGATCGATCTAGTATCCATGCGGATTGATCCAATATCCCTTTAGATTGATTTGACACCCTCCGGATTGATCTGAATTGGCCTGGATTTCGTTTTTTGAAGCATATTCAATTTTTCTTTATTTTGGGGGAGTGTGAGACCCCCAACTCGACCCAAAACCCAAGAAATATGCAAGGGAAACCCGTATAAAGTATCATTTATGTCTTTAAACCCATTTAGAACAAAAGGGGTAATGATTATAAGTTTTGGAGAAGATGGTTGGAGTTTTTCCCCAATTTGGTGAGTTTCACTTCCAACCATAGAAATGCTTTTAGATTAGTTTGATTTCTACAAGAAATTCTTATTTCAATTCAATTATTGATATATCTATATTGATTTTCTACAAAGAAAGTGATTTTGAGTGATTAAAGGGAAAGTACTTGAGAAAGAATAAAGTATTTGAACGGATAGTAAGTACTCTTACAAACTAATGTTGATTCATTCATTGTTTCTTATAGATTCTTATGTTTTGATGATGAAACCCACTGGTGAAACACTTTTGTTTTAAAAACCATGAGAATCTTGCTATACTTTGATGAATGTCATATTTGTAAGTAAAGTCTATGTGAATTAGATGATATTTTTATTACTTATGCCAAATTCATTTGTTGAATCTATGTTCTTTGCTGAAATCTCATGTGAATCATTGTGAATATCAAATCTAAGTATGTTTTGATCTTATGCTCCTCTTTATTGATAAATTTATGAAATTTTCCTTTGAAACCCATATGTTAGACGTGTATTTATCATAGATCTAAGGTTAATCTAATAAGAATCTCTATATAATTGATTGTTATGAAACAGATATGATTGATTAAGGTGAATCTCATTAAATTAACATAGGAAATATGAATTTTATTGACTTAATATGAAATTGAACATGAGAGAGTGTCTTTGATTGAAATAAAGTATGATTGAAACTATGATTTTCACATATGGATTATGAAATACGAACCAATGATTAGTGTTATCAATACCTTTCAACAATGTAAATATCTCATAATATGAAAGATCATAAAAACTATGAATTATTGAAATCACCTCAATGAAATGATCATATATGATTTATATGAATGAAATATGAACAATTGAACATAAAATGTGAAAATATCATGATTGAATCTTATTGAACCATGAAATCTTCTTTTATATGTCATGAGACATCTTATTGAACCTTGATATCCTTTGATATATCCCTATTTTTATCGAACTTTGAAATATTATTGAATCATTGAACTATTGAACCTTTTTGGGTTATATTGAACCCTTATTGGGTCTTATTAAACTAACAATCATTTGAATAGATTTCGATGACCTTAACATCAGGTTTAAAATGAGGGAGAGACTTAACTTTGGGTCTTAACAAGGGAGGGACTTAACATTGGGTCTAAATAAGGGAGGGACCTAGCTTTAGGTCCAAATAAAGCATAATTTTGAACTTTGATGATTTAACATTGAGTTTAAACAAGACAAGGACTTAACCTTGGGTCTAAACAATGATGAGACCTAACCCTGGGTCAAAATAGGGGATAACTCTATTGAACTTTGAACCATTGACCCTTTGAACTATTGAACTTTTGAACAAAATTTGATGACCATGACTTCAGGTCTAAAATGAGGAAGAGACTTAACTTTGGGTTTAAGCAAGGGAATGACTTAACCTTGGGTTTAAACAAGAGACAAACCTAGCTCTAAGTTTAAGCCGAGCAAAATTCTGTACTTTGGTGACTTAACATTGGGTATAAACAATGAAAGGATTTAACCTTGGGTTTAAACAAGGAAGAGATGTAGCCCTAGATCTAAATAGATAATAACTCTATTAAACATTGAATCATTGAATTATTGAATCATTAAACCTTTGAATATCAGTTTGAGACCTACCATTGGTTCACTACAATGGTAATTATTGACTTTGATTTGATTTATGTCTTATATTATGTTGAACCTATTGAATCTTATTGAACACATTTTTGGGACCTTCCATTAGGTCACTATAATGGAAGATAATGATCGCATTTTTGAAATCTATTGACAAGAAACATGAACTAATAAACAAACCATTTGATTATGTCGTGTAAATGAACCATGTGATATGATTTATTTGGAACCTAATGATAAATGAGTTAACTATTGAAATGAGTATAAAATGGAACATGAAAAATGCTATTAACTAACTCTGAAAATGATTGTTGCTATACTTATCATTACTCGTGGCATGTACTTATTTATTGTCCATAACATTGATTATGATGTATGACTTATCTGATTGTATCTATGAACTGAAATGCTATTACTTCTTATACTTGAATTTCGTATTGTTAATCATGTTTATGTCACATAAGAGAAAACTATGTGTAAGTCTTGTCTACTTGCTTTGTATTTGTACTTATTGAACCTGTCAAGCTCACCCTAATTGACATAGGTTTAGATAGATCCGATTAGAGATATGTTTCTTTATTATATTTTCTATTTGAGACTTTACTTAGGAAATGTAATAATTTCATATTTATGAATTAAATGTAGTAGGATTTGAGACCATTATTGTAGACTTATGGATATCATGTGATTATGGGCACTCTGTTTATCATGTTCATAATCATCTTACATTAAGTAGTTTGATAGATTTACATCTTCGTTAAACTCTATTACTTTGAATGGAATGTTTATGGACATGGAATGCGAGTGATTAATGCTTCTACTAAAGGTAAAGGTTTTTTAATCTTGTGCTATGAATTTAATAATGGACTATGTCTTGGTAAGACATGAACAAATGTTTCAAGTTATACGCTTCTGCATGTATATGAATGAATTGGATTATAAGACTATGTTATGATATGTGATGTATAACTGTATATGTTATAGAAATGGATCGAGTTGTCAATGTGATGGCTCCGAATCCGAGGCGCATATGGATGAGATCCGAGTCCGGGTTCGTGGATGTTACAACCTCCATGTCGTGGGCTAAAGAAAATGGTCTCTTGCTGTGAAATTTTATTATACTCACAAGTGCATGAATTGTACCAAAGTATAGTTTGGCAAGCACGAGGTCAAACCCATAAGGACTTGTGTAAAAATAAGAAAACTAGTCAGATCTAAACTAAGCCCTAATCCAGTTCAACAAGAAGGTGATTTTTTTAAATAAAAAAAGACTGAGCAACTCATACATGATAGTCTATAAATCAATCCTATTATCATGAAAAATGTCATAATTGAAATCATTTTTTTATTAAAAAATCTAAAGCATGCATTTATTCGCTCAAAATTTTAAAACCATTTTAAAGTTAGAAGTAGAAATCAAGCATTTAGTTTATGAAGACGGTCCCAAATCATGAGTAGAACATGATTGAACTCATATCCAGGGTTTCATATTTATCAATTAATGTGAATCAATAACAATTTAACAATTTCAACATGATTGAATAATCAAATCTCATGAATATATGTCGATATTCATTAACGATGCTTCATCCTTATCCTTAGTTGAGGATTTTGGCTTCTCATGGAATCAAGATACATGAAAGAATATAAAGAAAAATACACGAAAATGATAAGAAATAACTCAAGTATTAGACGAAAATCCTCATTTGCAGTTGTTCTTCCATCACAAGCCCATTATCTCCCTCTTTCTCTTCAGTCCATCCTCTATCAAAAAAACCTTATCTAGAATAAATCTCCATTCCTCTTGAGCATGTCCTTCCTTTCTTCCTTTGGTAACCCTCAATTAAAAAGAAAAAAAATCTCAAGTGAGACATATATCCCAGATTTTTAAGTTCATATTATAATCTCATTTAGGAATTGTAAACATGAGAATTAGAAAAATCTGACTTAAGAGAAATTTGTAGCCCTTTGAATTAGCTTTCCAATGACACTGGTTTCTCCTTAATCGGATTCTTGAGCCGAAAGTTATGGTAAAAACACTAAGACATACGTAGAATGATTTTGAATCAAATCCAATTTTTTTTCTTATTAATAAAAATCAATTTTGTTGTTTTCCTTAATTGATTAGGATTCTCCACATCTTGTAAATCTTCTAATTTTGAGTTGTATTGAACTCACTTGAGTTAAAGTCCATCTTTAAGCCTTGGATAAAGCCCAATAGCATTTCAAGCTTCCACTACCTATAAAACATAAATAAATTATAATTAGTCATGAAATAACATAAAACTAAGACTAGCAATGCACATATGAAAGTATTTTAATTAATATATTTCATGCACATCAAATACCCGAAAACCTACATTTTGCTAGTTCTTAAGTAAAACCGAAAAAGAATAAAACAAACAAAAAAATGTTAATTAATCCACTTTCACATGAAATCTCGATTGCATTTTACATATACCGCAGGACTTTAAACCCCTAACTTACGCTAGTGAACGAGTTATAGTCTCGTAAGGGTTTGCAGTGAATATAAACAAAATACAAAGACAATTAAAACAAATAAAATTCAAAACTATTTTTTTTTTTTTTTTATCAATGAGTTCCTTATTTGTCTTTACATAATCTTATTTAATCAAACTTAGTATAAAAAATAACATAATCTTCTTGTTTAATCAAAAGCTTTTAATTATGGTCATTTATAAGCAAATCAAGCTTCAAGTTTCATGCATTATTTCAATTAGTATAAAAATACAATAATAAGAAATATTTAAGTGTAAATGAGAATAGTCATCATGAATAAAGTTACAGTATTTAAAGTAAATACATAACTCAGTATTTCTTATAAATACATAATAACATTATTAACTATGCCAAAACCTTACTACTAGTCTGGGTTTGTAAGCGATTTGGATGTTTACCTTAATACCTCACTGGCTTTATTCGTGATGTTTCAGCTTGCTTATGTTATTTACATGACAACTTTTACATTATTTTTTAAGAATATACAATATTATACAATGAAGCACAATTTTGTAACTATTGAAATTTTTTACTTCTTTTTTATTCTCACTTTATATATATATATATGATAGGTAGCCATTTTCATGTACCCCCATAGATTAATTGTTTGTTTTCCAAAGTATTTCAATGCCCAGTTCTATTTTGCTTCTTTTATAGTCAATCAAATGAACACTATAGTCCTAATTTACTAATCATGGTTCTTATATGCATTCGTTATAATAAATAATTTTATATCTACTTATTCACTATAGACTCTACTCATGAAGCTACCGTGCAATGCAAGAGTTCAACATACAAATTTTCTTGTATTTTCTCTAATAATTGAATAATAAATGAAACTTAATTACTTGCAATATGCCTGTGAAGACCAAATTTAATAACATTTTGAAATAAGGAAAAATATAATGCATCTTATACATTGTTTAAATAACTAATAGAATAATTTTCATTTATTAACAAGAAACTCATCAAATTTTTTTTCCGAAGCAAATTAACCATTAACTTAGCTAAACATAACATAAAAACTTCATGCTACACCCCCAAACCTAAACCAAACATTGTCATCAATGTCAATATTGATAAGTAACATGATAAACAAGTATAATGAAAATAAGGTAAGGTAAGAAGTGGGAGTAGAAGTACCTAATTAATGTTACACCAAGCAGATAAATCCAAAAAAAAATTGTTTTATTTTTATTTTTATTTTTATTTTTACTAATATACTGTAATACAATAATCTCAAATAAATATAGATATCAATCTTAATTGACAGGATATTCCAAAAACACGTATTCTTCTTTTGGACTCTTGAGTTCTACAAATGGTTACAAACATTAGTCATTTACTCTAAACACATCACTCTTTTTAGAGTTCTCAATCTCAACACCATTTTTAGAATTCTCATTTCTTATTTTACATGTGTTGGTTGTTAGCTTATGAGACATGCATTGGAGGAGGCATGTGCTATGCACATGACTATTTGATGTGTTGCGAACAAATTCTTATAATAGGTAGTTGTTACTTCAATACATTTTAATTTGAACTCAATCAAGATAATTATTGAACATTCGATAAAGTTATTGAATATATTCCATGTATTTGAAGCTTAAGCTTGAGTCATGAATGTGCAACCAATTTCTCATTCATATCTCTCTAATAACAATCCTACGAGTATTTTGAACAATATAGTGAACCTAAGGGTCAAATATATTAATTACCATAATCACATACATGAAGAGTTGGTTTACCTATATAAATATAAGTATACAAGTAGGCAGAGTCTCTTATAAATTTAAGCTACCATGTTGGCTCAATTTTTTTTATCTAATACTTAATGATAACTGCCTAAAGTCTTATCATGCTGACAAGAAAGATCTCTCGATAAGAATTTTCACATGCCCTTTAGTCTAAGCTACTATTGCATGTTAAATAAAAGTTGAATGTACCACGGTTAAATGTTATTCACAAGTCTTTATTAACAAGCCTATAAAGATAGAGTATCTAGTAAAATTGAAGACTACTTTTGATGCGGTGGACCCTAATCTTCCAACCTATCCTAATGGAGCTCCAACATAAAGGCATCTAGGAACTCACAAAATGACATACTGTTATTGCACCTACGAAGAAAAAAAATCATCGACTAAGATAACTAAGTAGTGGTGGTGTAAATACATGCAAGCTAAGCCCATTATTACCACAACCTACCAACTCATCTTGCCCTAGGTTCTCTCTTTCATTTCCTTGGCCCAAATATGACCTATGAGTTCATTTAACCAATATAAGTAAATCAATTTGTTTACTTTTATAATGCAATAAGATAACATCATTCTTATATCTATCAATTGGACCCGACTAAGGTCAAACAGAGCCCAACTCGAAAAGAAATTCTTGAATCTAAACCCACCCTGAGCCCGAGCTCTGCCCAAGACATTCTTCCTGAACCCAACCGATTTAATAAATTAGGCTTTGGGGCAAGTTCAGGTTGGCGCAAAGTTAACAACCCAAAGAAAATTTTTAGATTGAGTTAGAATCCATGGGCTTTAAAAACTAAATTTACAAAACATATCAAATTGAGTTGCAACCCATAGGCTTTAAAAAATAAATTTATGAAATAAATCATCTATAATTTATATACTTCAAAATGGGATTTGGCCTATAGTCACTCAAATTAAGAAAATTGGTTCACATATATATTAATATCACAATTATTTTTGGGCACTTATTAGATATAAACTTCAGATTGAGCTAGACCGGGCTTTAGGTTATAAAAGCTTTTACCCAAGCTAAGCCCTAAAATCATTTCAAGCCTAACGCTTAGTGTAACACTCCGTACATGTTTTCACACACTTAATATGATTTAAAATACATGTTCAATTAGTTGTAAATTTTATAAACTTTAAAGACAAATCTGTATAAATTTAAAATTAATTAGTGAATGTACTATACGTCATTAGAAAAATCACGAAGTATAATTTCTAATGAAACAAACGAGTGAATTAGAGTTTCTTAGAGAAAGATATGATCATTTTATCACGAAGAATGATTTTTTTTTTTTTGAAAAATCAAGTAAAGCCAATCGATCGGGGTGGGATAACTTGATTGATCGAGAATCCCCCCTAATCGATTGAGCTTTTGTGGACAGTTTCAAAATTTTGGAGATTTTCACAATTTTGACTTTGAGCTTTCTAAATTAGTGTGAGACTCCTCTAGGGTATATATAAGTAATAGAATTCAACCTAATTCGACCTGAAAACACAAAGAACAAACGATAAGAGAAAAATAAAAGAGAAAGCTATAGCTTATAACAAAACTTGGGATTTTGACGAAGAATGAAAGGATTTTTGAGTGGCTTTCGAATTCAAGAAAACAGATAATAACACATAAATTTTGCACGTTTCCATTGGGATCTTAAATGAATGATTTTGTTTTGAAATATTTGCAACTATTTTTAAAATTTTTAGATTCTTAGAAATAGTGATTGCAAATAAGGGTTTTATTTTATAAGAACACATATAAATTATGTATTATTTTTCTCTTAAGTTCTTAAATCTTTGTCATGTCATGTTTTGAAATTGTTTTACATGATTTATCTTTTTTGTGTGTAAAATATCCATGTTTTAAAATAAATTTAGGGGTTTTAAAAATAAATTTATTTTTTTAAAAGTAAGTATATGATTTTTGTTTTGTTTTCAAACATGATTAATTTTTAGAATTAATTGTTTACTATTTTTAGAGGAATCCTAAACTTTTTACTTCAGATTTGCATCTTATCGATTCTTATTGTTCATGAAAATCCTATTTTGCAAGAAAAGTATTAAGTCTAATTATTTTTTGTTATATTTCTAAATGATTCGTCTTTTTTTTATCAAAGATTTATGTTTTCAATTATTTTGAAATAAAAAAAGGATTTATAAGGATTAGTTTCATGTTTCAAAACTTATAATACATCATTTTATTATGATAAACAGTGTTCTTGTCTTTTCAAAATATATATTGTAGTTTGTGGTAAAGAGGGTCAAGAATCTCTAATATTTATATTTGTTTTCAAATGTACTATTCAGTTTGTTTCAGATCATGATAAATTGTAAAGATAATTATGTAATAACATTATTAACAATTGAAGTTGTGTGAACGTTATGTCTGAAAATTGAATAGTTAGATATATGGGTTGACATCTTTTTTATTAATAAGTTGGATTAATTTTCTATTAAAATTATTTATCTTAAGATTATTAATATTATGCTAATATTAACGTTTCATATTTTATCTACTAGGCTAATAATGATTTTGTTGTTGTGGAAGACAATCTCTTGTGTAAACAATTGGCCGATGATTCCAAGGGGATTCATGTCCCACCTTTTTTTACACTAAAAGTAAAAAAGAAAAAAAAATTATGAAACCGTAACAATAATTTTTATTTATATTCTAAGATTCAAATAACTTGATATTTCATACATGTTTTTTCTCTGTGTCATAGACATTCAATGCTGAAAAATAAAGAAGGGGTTGAGGACCATGTTTTATAGTGTGTGTGGATTGATTAATTCAATGTTCACTGATCTCTCTTACCCAATTATCTAGATTATTGTCTATTATAGTTTTTGGGACTTGTGTCAATCTCCAAATAGTTTGTAATTATTAATGGTGTTTTGGGTTGATGATAATGTTTGCACTGAACACATTATACTACCTACCAACTGAATAGATTATGGTAGAATATAAAAGGTATGAAGAGAAAGAATTATTTTATGTAACTTTTACTTGATATAACAATCCCAAATTTTATAACCTTATTTAGGTGTGAATTTGAGTCGCTACTAATCGAATGCATAATCCAATCCTTATAAATTTGTTATCAATTTACCTTAACCTTAATTCTTAAATATAATACATATGCAATAGAATAAATATAATATTATGTTAAATATAAGACTTTAATGTGTAGCGGAATTAACATTATCTTAAAAACATTTCAACAATCCATATAACTAAGCCCCCATCCATAGAGTAAAGATTTTAAATCATAACACCAGGGTACCAAAACTTAAATCAGTACATCCAACTGAATTTCAAATACAAGGTAAACATAAACTAGTATTTATGAAATTACTGGATGAAAATAAGAGACAGTATCCTTTTGTATGCATTCTAACTCCAAGTGCATGCTTGTACTTTATGACTCACCTAAAAGAAAAATTATATAGATGGGTGAAATCCATGACTTGTAAATAGATATATAAAACTTATTATTAGAACTGGATGGGTAAAATAAAAATCTTTCAACATAAAAATATAAAGTATATATTTAAATTGAATATATATCAATTTCTAGCATGTAAACATGTGTTAATGTACATACATCAATTACTAGTCATCACATGATCTATATACTCGTCATCGTGTAGGAATTATACATAGTAATATACATGATTTTATTTATACATGACATTCCTTTAATATCTATACGTGATTTTACTTGTACATGACATTTTTATATTATATGTGCATAACGATGTGTATGACAATATGGACATGCAATGATATGGTAAACATTTCCAAAACATATCATGATAGAGATAATTGGTATAATCCTGATAAGCCTTTTCTAACAGTTTTTATGCATGGCCTATACATTACCAACATGAATACACGTAATTAAACTACTTCAAAGTAAACATGCATCATCTCTATCATCCTTGTGCATTTAGTAAGTATAACAAGACAATGGGCATTATGAGTCATATGTAGATTACTTTTATTCTTACAATTTTATATTTACCTTAGCATTTATTACTTATATTATAGTTTTCATAAAATCGTATCATTTCTCTTATTAATATAGTTCATATTCTCTAACTTTCCATCATCCTTAGGTTCTTTCACTATCTATCACTTTATCAAATTTCACTATCATTTCAAATAGTTTTCATTTTTTTTAGTATCTACTTATCATTTTTTTAAGACTACATCTTTTTTTTTTATATATATCTTATAGATTTTAATATTTTATTTAAAGAGTATGTGAATTTACTCTTTTATTTTCTTTAGTAACTAATGCATTTTTTTCTTTTTCTATGAAACTTTTTTCTTTTACATAACTTATGGCTTCTTTTTTTCATTGTTTTTGTCATAATTTTACTTTTCTTACATATCTTATGCAATTTCTTATACTTGTGAGACTCTAAGTGTTTCCATTTATTGTCTTTACACATTCTTTCTTACAAGACTTATAATCTTTATTTCACTCTTGAAGCTTATAGGCATCAATTTCTTTTCTTAATGTTTTTACTTCCTTATGGATTTCCCTTTTCTCCTCATTACAATTTCTTTTATTTCTTATGATTTTTCTTATTTTTTTACATGTTTTTTCATTTCCCAATAGTAAGACCTTTAGCATTATTTTATACTATGGCACGTTGTGTTATCCCACACTAGTTAGGGCCATCATGCTTTGCTATTAAGATATATTTTTAATGGAAATGTCGTCATTTCTTCATACCCTATGGAGGATTCATTACCATTACATTATACCCCAATGGAAGGGTCATGATACCATTACATTATACAAAATTTGAGAGGGTTGTCATACCATTGCATTATACCAAAATGAGAAAGGCCGTCATACCATTGCATTGTACCCTAATGGGAGGCCATTATACCATTGTTTATATCCAAAATAGAAATGTCATCATACCATTGCATTATACCTAAATGTAAAGGGTTATCATACCATTGTATTATACCTTAATGGAAAGTGCTATCATACTATTGCATTATACCTCAATGGGAATGACCATTACACCATTGTTTATATCTCAAATAGGAGGACTATCATATTTCACCATTGAATTGTATATTCAATGGAAAAGCCACCATGTTCCTTATGATTTATATCTTAGTTACTTCTCACTTAACGCTATACATCATTTACCTTCCAATAGTGGAACATTCATTATTTAGACACTTGTCTTCGCTTTCCTTGCTTATTTTATTCTCCTTATCATTCATTTGTTTCAAATATTATTCATTATTGGTCATTTTATCTTATCTTAACTTTATTTGGTATATTATTCAATCATAATGCAAGAGATAATTATGTTCACATAACATAAATATGCTAGCAAGATCAAGAATACGTGTAACGTGGATAATTCTTTTTTAACCTTACCAATGAGGAAAGTCATACAACCTTATATATATTTTCAAACATCTTACGACCTATACATATGACATGAACAATGATTTAGATAATAATTTAATCATATATATCATCCAATCATTCACTATCTTTAAGCAATCTTACTTGAATTATTCCATAGAGTTTCATAAACAATTTATCCACAACAACATGTTAGTATCATTACATGGAGATCAACATGCTTTATAGTTATCTTCTAGCATTACCTTTAACCAACATATTTAAGAGATACTCGTCATTAATCCTAATAATCATACTTCTCATGAAAAAATCAAGCAAATCATCCATTATCTTTCATGAAAATTACATAGTTATAAAATCCTAGTTTATAAGCATTCATAATGCATGAGATTCATTATTTCAAGAAAATATACATAAATAGCATACAAATCCATTTTTCCTTATAGTATTCAAAGATCTTAACAAAAATTGATAATATTTTATCACAAATTATCACAATAGATAGGGTTTCTATGATCCTAACAAAAGGCTTCACAAACATATGAAAAAACATTTTTAGACTTAATATTTTACCATTATAATGCTTTTAAGAGCTTAAAAAACAAACAAAAATTGAGTAGGCTGTGTAGTTACTACAAGCTTATCATTCCATTTGCCGAGATCTTGAAGAAAAACATCATTTCTTTTGGTGTCCACACATTTTTCTGTGATAAAATTACGAATCCATGGTCATAATATAAAAATATAAGATAATCTATAGTGGAAAACTAAAGAATAAGTCCAAAACAAACTAGAAATGAGATTTAGAGCTCACCTTGCTCATTGGAGAAAAGGTTCTTATCTCCTTCCAAAATCTTCCTTTCTCCTTCTCTCTCCCTCTTTCTTTCTATGTTCTAAATAGTCTAAAGGATCCAAATGTGGCTTAATATGGTTCAGAATTGGTCTAAAATGAGATCTCACCCGTGTGGTGGTCAAATGAGGTCATGTTACGTATTTTTGTACATGTTTATTTTTTTCGTGACTTAAGTCACGTATTGAGTGTTAAAGGTCATGATTGTGATCGATCACGGGGATTGTGATCTGTCAACCCATAGGTTGAGTAACACCCGAAAACTATGACTCTTGTTTGTGATCAGTCACACTTATAAGTGTTGTGACCGGTCACAAAAAAGTGTTATAAGTTGCAACTAGTTCATTTTGAGTTTTCTGGTATTCTCGATACATTAGGTCTCCAAGGTCTAACTTAAGCGGTCTAAGGGTTCTCCCAAAGGCTTAACTCCGTCATTTAAACCAGTCTTGGCATAGGTTGGGGATATATTTTTTGAATTTTCAACTCAAACACTCCGCAGTAAAACAGACATAACTTTTCTCTATAAAACTTTGTTTTATGAACCATTTGAAGCATTGAAAAGACTCCTAAAGATTTTTTAATGTTATATCTTGGTTGTGTTATAATTCACTCGGGATTGGTACAAGTGTGCCCATGAAGTTACCCTAAATACTTTATTAGGATAACTTTAGGACAAGACAAGTTCATGGTCTAACTTGGGTTCTTCATTTCTAATGCAGTTTAAAGGATCCATATACCACTCTATGGTTTGTCTAAAACACGTGAAACAATAAATTTACCCTTATTGGGATAAAATTATAGTTTTTCCCTTTAAGTACAATATGAGGTGTTACACTTAGAGTCCGCACACACACATACACACACACACATATATACACATCATAGAGAGAGAGAGAGAGAGAGAGATGGCCTTTTGTGTCCAAATTGGTGTGACCAATAAGTGACGTGCAACAAATTGGCATGTGATGTGTTTTTTGAAATTGGTGCTCTATTTGGTTAATCATTTTTTTTATGGTTTTAATCCTATTTACAACATGTGTCAGCTTGTGGTTTGGTCACACATTGATAAACTAATGCTGGACATAGAAAATTTGTTCACATATCATATACATATATAACACCCTTAATGAGTGAAGCTTTTAACAGCATGAGCCTAGTATAACTTGGCTCAGGCTCACTTAGCTAATAAGCTCACTTGAAGGCTTAGGCTCAGCTAATGACGAGCCAAACCAACCTAGCTCAACCATTTTCATCTATAAAAAGTTAAGAATGATTATAGATAGTATCGAGGTGGTGCTTAATAGTACAATTATCAAAAGAATTGCAGCCAATGTTCTTTATGGTGACATAGGAATGACAATCCCATATAAGGTGTCAAACTATGATATTATCTCATTTCATTTCAAATTGAGATAGGTTTGGTGAGTCCCAATTAGCAAGTTTTAGCGCAATTGCCCACTCGAAAGCAAACTATTGTAAAAGACTACAAAAAAAGGGATACTTTTTAACTTTTAAAAGCTTTGCACTGGGTTGCACCTTTGAGCTCACGTAATGATGCTCTGTAAATTTGCTATTTTTCTAAGGTGCAGTTTCTCTATTCCGTTGTGAATAAGAGGTAAGTGAGGGTTTGTTCCTACCTCATTTAAGGTTTGTTTACCCTTAGATTTATATCCTTTCTTGGTCTTCTTTGTCTTGTGTGTCATATTCAGCGCTGCTTTCCCCTGTCTTTACGGAAAATAAGGAGATATGGATGGTTTGTTTCTGAAGTGGTGTTCAAAGATTCATTTCGAAACAATACCTGGGATAAGTAAAAACTCGGCCAATGTTTGTATCTTCAGACATTGCCGGTCCAAAGCCCGGATAAAGGAGGAGGGTGGCGTCAGGTTGAGAGCCGGCCTTAATAAACTACTCAAACCTTAAACATGAATC
>JAOXJP010227522.1:0-11046 GCA_025762735.1 Platanus orientalis | reverse complement strand
TTTTTGTGGGGGGGGGGGGGGGGGGGGGGTGCGGGGAGGGAATTACAACCAGTAAGTGGCTACGATGGTAGATAGATATATAAATAATGTCAAGTGTGGAGATTGATGGGGAAGAAGCCCAAGAAGCATGAGCTGAAATATTGGACCAATCCAATAAAAATGGGTGGATCAGGTGGACCGAGCCACCTGTTTTGGTGGATTGGTCCAGGCATCTAGACCAACCTGACTATTTTGGTGGATTAGTCTGGGCAGGGGGACCGAGCTGCACGTTTTGGCAAATCGGTCCGGTGGCGAAAAATTAAAACAATATAAATTGAATTAAAAGGTCCGTAGAAGGATGAGATTCCCATCAAACTCGACCTCTAAGTTCTATATAAGGTTTCTATGGTTGTCTAGGGTTAGTATGAGAGGCTTGTAACTGAGAGAAAATTGTTTTCTCTAGGGTTTTTCTTTAAAGGGTTTGCTTCAAGGTGATAAACGATTTCTTTTTTAGGTTATGAGAGAAGATGTTAGAGAAAGGGTTTCCTCACAGGGTTTTGGGATGTGATAGAGTGTGAGAGAGAGGGTGAGCGAGAAGTCTTGTAATCTTCCATTATAGTGAAATTATTTTTATGTAGTTTTGTGGTTTTTTTTTTTTTTTTCCATTTTGAGGTTTTTCACGTAAATCTCTGTTATGGTTTCTTGTTTGTTTGCTTGTGATTCTGCGTTTATTATTGCATCATAAGGAACTTGCATTAAGAATGTTTCGATCCTAACAAGTGTTATTAGAGTCAAGGTTCAAAAAGTCCAGGTTCCTCGTTGCGAGGATAGATGTAGTATCAGGTTTGTAGTTGGTGGTTTGTTATAAGCCACAATTTGCGATTTAGAAGTGTTTTGATTTGAGTGGAAGCAATGGAAGCAACGGGAGAAGAATCCACAAGTTTTGCTATTGAAATGTCTTCATACAGTCACTACTCCCTGCCAACCTAATCCTTGTAAAATCATCTATTTGCCAAAAGAAACCATATAAAATAGTATCAAACCACCTCCGGTGCTGAAAGTGGTAGGGTTTATGCAATTAAGAATTCTAGAAATAAATAAAAAGCGACCCTTTTAAAGCTTTCTTCTCATTAATCAATTTCTTTCATCTAGATTTGTTATCATTCCTGCCACAGACGCACGTACAAAACCGGCATGGTATCTGTTCTCACATCCCTCAAAATGTCTTTTCAAGCCACCATGTCGCCCCTCAAAGTGGTGCTCAGTGCTCCTTATTCTTCCCTAGCAAGGCATAACCCTAGGCCAGCCACTGATTGGTGGTTCTGGCCACTATACCTGCTTACTAGTCTTACTATAACAAGCGATGAAGGCTTTCTCCTCTAGGCAATGCGAATTGCCAAGTGTCCCCACCCATCATCTCATCTTGATTCCCCCCATTGCCCTTCAACTGCATGCCCTTGTGAGACAGTCCAAGTGTAAGGGTTGAATCTCATCAACAGATTTGAGAACAACCTTTTGCAAATTTGTTGGTTTTCAAAACTGAAAATACCAAGAACATGAATTTGTTGATTTTCCCTAAAAAAAATATCAAGAATTAACAAAGAATAAATCTCAACAAATAAACTTTATTGAATAACTCAATGATAATCCAATTCATTTACAATTGACATTTTATATAGCTAAAGCACTACAACCCAAAATATAAACTTCCTAAACAACTTCGATTTCTTACTTACAATATAAATCAATAAAAAGATGAAAAAATTACTAAAAATGAAGAGTAACGAAATCTATCTAGAACCACTTCAATATACTTAAAATAAATATTTAAGATATTCTTAAAAGATTCGCATCGAATATCTCTTAAAATATAGGTTAAATGTATATTTTTTTTCAAAATAGCACAAAATACTATAAAGTACTTGTTTGAGAGACTAAATGATGAATTTTGGGGTTTTCCAAACCATAAACCAAAAATTTGTTTGGGACATTGTAGAACTCATCGATCCGATGGTTTTGAATATTTGTGGGTCGCAATTGAACAAAAGTTATGACCGTTCAAAGATTATAGCCCAATTTTGACTTTTTTTGATCAAGAAGTTCCAAAAACTGGTTTACAAGTATGCACCGGCTTGCATGGATCCCTTTCCTCCAGCGGTCCCCACACTGATGTCTCTAATCCTAACAAAAGGTCCCATCTTGCATCACATTGCGTGTATAAGAGGTATCGTCAACCTACTGCAGGACCCCATTCTGGTGTAGTCACGTCAACGAACATGCATTTCCTTGTTTCTCTTCCCTTATACTTCTTTTTGGGCAAGAAGAGAGGCCCCCCACCCATGGCTTCAATGAGGCCAATCCAGTGGATTCAGCTCGCCATGCAGATTACAGAATGACTGAGCTCGACGTGGGTTTGCCAATTTGACATGTGCTTGTGTCGCAATCGGTGGCGGGGCGATATCCTCTGCGCCCCCCCCCCCCCCCCTCTTAGATGCTTGGGAGCCGAGACAGAGGGGGGGAATCAATTCACTTTTTGGGGGTGAAGTCACAACTCCAAAAGTGAATTGATTTCCCCCCTCTGCCTTGGCCCTCGAGCGTCGCAGAGGGGGGGGTGTCGCAGAGGATATCTGGCCGGTGGCGCTGCCCATCCGCAGCTGACAAGTCGAATAATAGGTCTCACCCATGTGGTATGAAAGGGAGCAATTGGTGTCGTTTGAAGGACATTGGGTACAAGTTACAGGAATAGTTGGTGTTTAACAAACCAAGGCAATGGCTGTCTCTTTAAATGCTAAGGTTGTTTTCGGCCCTTCCAAAAATGAACCGACTTTCCATTTAGAGTGTCTCCATCTCTTCCGCAACGCTTGGCCCACTTTTGTTTACTTTTGCCCAACATTTCTTCGTCTTGTACGCGATACAAGTCAAGTCTCTAAAGATACAATAGGGACTCATCATGTGGAGGAAGGATCAACCACGGGTTTTGCCAATGCCCGGGTGGTCTCCAGCGAAAAGGTGTTCAGTGTCTCAAATAAGCACTAGTTTTATACTGATGTTAAAAATGTGAATTGCATCCTTAAGTCTATCATTTCACTTTTCCATCACATGTCAGCACAGAATTGATGCTGGATACATCCGGGCTAGAAACGATCCCAGTTGGTTTTGCCATCAAAGGTAAAAGTGGAAAACGTTATTCCTTGGTTGTTAAATATTAGGGAATAGAGAGCAGGGTACTACTCTTTTATAATTACTAAGCAAATGTTCTGTCCAGGATTTGGTGTTCAGGCTGGTGTCTTGGACACCAGGGGACAACACACGGAATAAAATGGGACAAAATTTTCAAATTCCCACCCATTTTGTTCCATGTGTCGTCCCAGGTGTCCAAGACACCAAATCCTGGACAAAAGATTTGTTCCCTACAAATAGGAAGATGGTTATAAAAGATCCTCTGCTGCGGTTAAAGTACTCTTAAGGCACCATGTGCATCTACAGTGCTGACTCAAGGACCAAAAAAGTGAATCACTGATGTAAAATTGATTTTCGGTCTTGGTATCTCACTGTAGATGGACACAGTGCGTTAAGGGTACTTTATCGACAGTAGAGGATCCTCTATAAACTTAAAAAGTTATCAAAATTAAATATATTTGATTGCTCGTAGGTTTGTTTTGTTGAAATTTGGGGTGAACTGTTAATTAAAAGAATGAGAACACTCCCAACAATAGGTAGTTGACTTTTCTTTTCCACTTCGTGCTTGATCCATTTCCTTTGCTCAGTGGCTCCAAGAAACTATGAACTCCATACATTTGAGATGATTGAAGAAGTCCTAAAACATTATTTAACATTTCATTAGTTGGATGATGACAACTAGGCCATGAAGATCAACCACCGGACGAAGGTGAACCAATACATAATAGTACATGTTGATGTTATAATGTGTTAAGTTTGATTTGTCGGGTTAACATCAGGATTTTTAATCCAAAATCTGACCTGAATATATCCTGAAAATTTGTTTGACCCGTTTTGATGTTTATATGTACAGGATTGGATCCAAACTATATTGGCATATGTATTAAAGTTTTTTGGGGTATTTATATGTTTCATTCTAGAGATGCGTGTAAAAAGGGAGAGGTATGAAAATTGTAAATCATTTTGATATGTTTTTTTTCTTATAGTAAAAGTTTTCTTTGTGATTCCATGGTTTATCTCCAAACTGTGGTTTTTTCACGTAAATCTTGTGTTGTGCATGAATTCTCCCTTTATTTTGTTTGTTGATTTTATTGCATCTTATTTTTTCTATAATGAAGAAGGTAAAACAATCCTAACTAACGTGACATGCAATTCGCAAGAAAAAACCATGTGTTAGGTATGTGATAGACTGCCCAAGGGATCTTTTTTTGCCCATAAAATCAGTCATAACAGGAGACATGACACATTTCCTTCCAAAAAGAGTTTCACTTTTTGGGGTTAAATGTCATATCTCCTATCATAACAGATTAATCTATGGGTAAGGAAGATTTTTCCTCAATAGGCTGCACTTTTTTTGGCAACCACAATACTTGCGGGTATTTAATTAAGTAGACATGCTTAAGACAATAACAAAAACTAAAATGATGTTTGTTTTTTTTACTCTTCAAGCCATGCCTTCAATTTTTAGAAATAGCTATTTGTGTATATCCAAGATGTCGGAACCCAAGGGACTTCACATGGGGGGTAGGGGTATCCAAGATGTCGGAACCTAAAGGACTTCATATGGAATAAAATGGGTGGGACTTTGATTCATTTCATTCTTTCACACCATTCAAAGTCCCACCCATTTCATTCTTTCACACCAGGGGACTTCCCATGAAATGAAATGGGCGGGACTTCAGGTGTCAAAAACCAAGGGACTTCACATGAAATAAAATGGGCGGGACTTTGAATGTGGGACTTTAAATTGAAATCTCGCCCCTCAACGTCCCGCCCATTTTATTCTTTCACACCAGGGGACTTCACATGAAATGAAATGGGTAGGACTTCAGATGTCAAAAACCAAGGGACTTCACAAGAAATAAAATGGGCGAGACTTTGAATGTGGGACTTTAAATTGAAATCTCGCCCCATGTGAAATGTCTTGGTGTCTTGGACATCAAATCTTAGACAAAACTTATTTTTAAAAAATAAAAATAAAAATAAAAAAGGAAGAAGAAGATTATTGGCATATGGGAGGACCCCCCACCCCAAATGGTAATGTGACAAACCTATCCCCCCGCCTAAATGATAAATCATGATAAAGGACCCTCTCCTGCAGCATTCAAGGACTACAAATCACCCATCCAACAGTGATTTTCACGTTATTGATATTGGAGTATGTGTAGGCTGTACAACGTCGTCCTGCAACACAAAAGAGGATACAGACCTAGTGTAATGCCCTTCTCAACCGCTCCGGATTCTGTGCATTCAAAATCTGTGCACAATTCATGTTCAGAGGCATGTGATCACTTATATCAGCATTGAAAAGTGAGAAGCACTTACCCCAAAAAATGCAAATCACTTTTCAATGCTGAAATGAGTGTTTTAAGCCCCGACATGTATTATGCACAGATTCTGTGCTTACAGAAGCCAAGCCACTTCTCAACAAAGCAAACCATTGCAGTCAATTAATTTACTCTAGCCCATTTCATTCCTTGTGAACTCCCTGGTGTCTGGGACATCAAATCCTAGACAGAACTTATTTAAGAAAAGTAAATAAATAAAAGGAAAAAGAAAAAGATTAAATAAATAAAAAGGAAAAAGAAGTAGATTATAGGCAGACGGGAGACCCCACCCCTAAATGGTAATGTGACACACCGCTCTCCCCCCTAGATGGTAAATCACAATAAAGGACCCTCTCTCCTATAGTGTCCAAGGACTACAAATCACTCATCCGAAAAATTGAACGAAAAATTGATTTTCACTTTATTGGTATTGTAGTATGTATAAGCTGCACGACCTTTCCTGCAACACAAGTAGGGATACGGACTGTAGTGTAATGCCCTTCTCAACAAAGCAAATCATTGCAGTAAATTAATGTACTCCTGCCCATGTGATTCTTTGTGAAGCCCCCTGATGTCTTGGACATCAAATCATAGATAAAACTTATTTTAAATAAATAAATATGAAGAAGAAAAAGATTATTGGGACCCCCACCCCCCTAAATAGTAAATCCTGATAAAGGACCGTCTCGTACAGCATTCAAGGACTACAAATCATCCATGTGACAAGTGATATTTTACTTTATTGGTATTGGAGTATGTGTATGCTGCACGACGGCATCTTGCAATACAAGAGAGGATACGGACTGTAGTGTAAGGCCCTTTTCAAGAAAGAAAATCATTGCAGTAAAATAATGTACATTTAAAGGAAACTTCCATTAAAAAATGACACGTGGTCAAGGATGGGTCCATTCTTTAGCTTACAGCATCACGTGTATTAAAACTCCTGTTTAAGATTTGAATTTCAATTATTATTTTATTTTTTTATATAAAAGTCCTACTGCAGAGGATCTGAACTGTGGGGGATTATCACCTGTACAAGACAGAGGGGAAGTATCATTTCACTTTTTGGGGGTGATGTGACAGTTCCAAAAAATGAAATCATACCCACGATGTGTCTCATTCCACGACGCCTCACAAAGAGGGTCGTCGCAGGTGATGTGAACCTGAAATATCCTCTAGTCTGATATCAAGTGCGACACGGAGAATCAAAAACCTCCAAAAAGTGAATTTATTTCCCTTCCAGTGTCCCATCAGGAGGCGTGATGCATACGATTTCATCCCAAAACCATCTATGTCACCCCCCTTGTAAACCACTCAATGGTCACACAAGGGGGGAATATCAGCTACGCCAACCCTCTTTGTGAGACAAGACAGAGGAGAAGAATCATTTCACTTTTTGGGGTGATGTGACAGTTCCAAAAAGTGAAATGATACCCTTCTTGTGTCTTGTCTCACTTTTTGGTTGCACAGGTGATATCACCGCCACACAAAGGGGGAAATCAACTCAGTTTTTGAGATGTCGCTCAATACGTAGCATAGAGGATTTCAGGCCTTCAATAGGGTCTGAGTGCAACACCCCTACTGATGGGACACTCAAGGGGGGCGGGAATCAAAAACCTCTAAAAAGTGAATTGATTCCACCCGAGTGTCCCATTCCGAAGAAGGTGAGGAGTGAGGACTTGGACCTAGGCATAAGACTCAAAGTCTAGTCATTGGCCTTTTTTTTTTTTTTGGCAAAAGTCTAGTCATTTCAGGCCTTTTTTCGCAGCCCGCCATTAAAGCATAGACTTTTCCAATTACAACTAGTGAGGCTTATTGATTCTGGTTTATAAGAAATTTTTTATTTCTTTGGGTAAGGTGATTCTACATGAATTGATGAGCAATTTTATATTATATAGGGAAACCCCTTAGAAATATTTGCTATATCACAATTGACCCAAGTTTGAATTTTGTTTCGCAAATTTTCACTGTAAAATGCATTTTCAAGCATAGAACTAAATTTCACTTAACACCCTAGAAATATTTGCTATATCACAAAGGACCCTCTGCCCGTCAGTTTGGTTATCTCCTTTTCTCCGCTTTTCTTTTCTTTTCTTTTCCCACTTTCTCTTTCCTCCTCTCTTTCTTCATGGAACCCTCATCACCTCCCGAAACAAAAACGAAAACCGACCTCATAAAATCAAAATTTTCGAAATAAAAAGACGAAACTCTCATGAGGCAAAGAGGAAACAAAAGAGAGAAGAAGAAAAAGAAAAAAAACTTTATAATTTCTCATGATTTCTTTTCCCCTCTGCAACAACAAGAACGATGCGATCTCCTCAGTCTCTAAGAAACGGCGAAACCCCGCCTCGAATCCCAACCCCTCATTTCTACTCCACCGGTTCCGTGCAAAAGCTCCGGCACTTCAACACATTGACCCTCATTTTCCGCCTCGCCTCTTTTTGCTTCTCCCTCGCCTCTGCAATTTTCATGCTCACCAACTCCCGGGGCTCTGATTCCCCCAATTGGCGCGACTTCGACGCTTTCAGGTACGAACCCAATCCACCATTCCCTTCTCTAAATCTCAATCTTTTCTGGGTTTCCCTCTTTTCCGCTGATGCGATTGAATGAACTGAAATTGAAATTGAAATCGAAAATTTTTGCAGATTTGTGTTGACTGCAAATGCAATCGTCGCCTTGTATTCGTTCGTCCAAATGGGTGCCTCGGTTTGGGAGATTCTGAATGGGACTACTGTGTTGCCGGAGATTGTCCAGGTTTGGTTCGATTTCAGTCACGATCAGGTAAGGATTGGAAATTTAAAAAAATTTCTTTGTTGATTTGGTACGGATTGAAATTTCAAAAGGTGGGATTTTTTTTTGAACTGTGTTTGGTTGAATTGCATTCCCGTAGGTCCTTGCTTACCTGCTACTGTCGGCGGGCGCGGCTGGAACGGCGGTGGCTCGGACGTTGAGTGGAGGAGAGACTTGTGGGACGGCGAATGGGTTTTGTGTTCAGTCGAAAATCTCGATCGCTTTGGGATTTGCAGGGTTCCTGTTTATTGGGTTCTCTTCTCTGCTTTCAGGGTTTCGGGTTGTTTGTTTTATCGTCAATGGCACTCGTTTTCATCTATGATGGCTTAGTGAGGAGCTCCTTCAATTTTGTTTTTCTTGGAGTCGGTGATTGTACGGTCTATGTACGGATTCAATATGTGACTGATGCAATGCGCGTTTCCATTTTCTATGGCAGCGTTACTTTGTTTGAATTTGAGTTCAAGTCCAACCAGTCAAGTGTTAAGGGTTAATTCCAAGAATCCTATTTCGCCTTTCATAAGTCACGTGCTTTCATTCCTTTTTAATTATTATCATTTTAGCCCTGTTAATTTTCTTGTTTTCTTAGTAATTATTTAAATTATTTAAATTATTATAATTAAAATTAATACTTTCTAAAATGTTTCCAAATTAAAAAGAGAGAGAAGAAGAAAGAAGAAAAAGATGATGATGATGAAGATAGAAGAAGAAGCTAAAAATGGTTTTATGGTTTTCCTTCTCTTGGAAACGTGGGTGATTCTAACCAGTATCGATCAGAACGAGAGAAGAAGGGTTTTTAATTGGGTTGGTTTCCAATCGCATTGTTAATGAGATAACTTTATAACATTTCAAGTAAATCTTATTCATGGAAAACCTTATGCTCTTCCTAGGAAACCTCGGAATGGAATTGTAGCCATTTAAGTTAGGGAGCAAATGTCCCGTTCAGGATTTGGTGTCTAGAACACTAGAGAACATCATATGATATTAAATGAGCAAGAATTTGAAATTTCATCTATCACCCATTTTATTCCATATGACATCCATTGGTGTCTTGGACACCAAATCCTGGACAGAACATTTATTTTGTTTAAGTTACCTTGTATTTAGTTTTCATAATTTCATATGCTTTCGTTAGGGTAGGTTATCCTTAATTAAAATAACTTGGCAGCAAGTGGTGGTGGTGTTTAATGCATGTCACCACGTCGTGCAGAATTTTGAATTTTGGCGACACCAACGTCAGGCTTTTTTCCTTTTTAACTGCATTGGATCCTTTGTCTTTCATAGATCTACTTAACAAAGAAATGTATCAAGATCAATTGACCTAATTGAATGTGTCAAATGCATGGTTGTGCAATTGCTATGGGGCATTACTCCAAATTGGTAAATACATGTAAGGAATTAAATAAAATGGGTATTTTAAAATGGATCTTGTAATCTTTACCAAAAAAATAATTATAATAATATAAAATATTGGACCTTGAAATTTTCATATTAGAATGAGACGCAGATACCCTCATCAAGCCCATTTTCAACTCCTAACTTGAATTCATAAACCAGTAAATTGAATAAAGAGGAGGCATTTTTAACATGCTTGTAATAGGCTCAATTGAGCTTCGAACAATCCTCATTGTAATTTTTATCTGTTAGTCATAGACATAGAAGGGAAAACTTGAAAGTAAAGGATGAGAGTGAGAGAGAGAAAGTGGTTTTACTTTGAATAAAATAAATAATTAATATCTTGTTTGGCAACCACATGTAGAATAATCATTTCATTTTAAAATCTCAAGGCATATGTAGCTGTGAGGTGATGGATCATAATAAACTCATTTAAATTTATACTGATTTGTTAAATAAAATTAGAAATAAAATCATCTTACGTTTTTTTTTTTTTTTTTTTATAAATGAAATGACTTATGTTATCAAACATAAATCACTACAAATCTAAATGAATTCATTACAATCCATCTTTTTTTAGCTTCATATGGCCATGGGAAACTCAAATGAAATGTTTTCATTATAGTGGCTACCAAACACAACCTAAATTATCAATAATATAAGGTTTTTTTTGTGTTTACTAATGTAAGGGGTTTTGAATATGAAGTTGATGCCACCCAAAGGGTGAAAATACACTTGGGATCAAAGGAGGGTTTGCTTGGGGCCCACACACCCTATGAGGGGGTGATCGATACATCCTGGACAAAACATTATTTTGGTTATTAAATACCTTTGTCACATGGAGTCATGTGTTGTGTAAGTATTGGTGTGATATATCACCATTCCAGATGGAGATGACGTGTTCTAAACCTTAGAGGGGATACATTAACCCGTTCAGGGGGTGGGAGCCATAAATACTTGTCGCGCCCCAAAACCAATACTTGTATGGCTACAAATATTGGCACGTGACATTAATCCATTCACATCAATGTCATTTAAATTGCTTATAATTTTTTTTTCGCATCTTTCATTTCATACATATGCAGCGGAATCTCATAATCAAACCATAACCACTGAATTTAAAATTCATGAACCATAATTCATAAATAAAATCCATAGGCTAACATAACCCAAAATATAACAAATCATCTCAATAAAACTTAAACTTTAAACTAACATATAATATCTGTCTAAATAGAACTGAAATAACTGAATTAAACTAAATCAAAATATGTATCTAAACAAATATTGAAATAAAATAACATAATATCTGAAAATAACTAAATCAAATCTCCATAATCGCTCTTCTTCATAGAATCCAGGCTACTCATCTACCCTT
>JAOXJP010227521.1:0-11289 GCA_025762735.1 Platanus orientalis | reverse complement strand
AAATACATGGAGTGGTAGATTAGGCATGGCATGAGCACATTACATATCTTAGTCATGTCTATAATCATCAAGTGGTTAGATTCCAAGAAGGAAGACGAGCACCAAACACTTGAAGCCGAGGATGATCCGTTCCCAAGAGTGCTAACTTGAAGGCCCGAGGTTCATCAAATTTAAGAAAGGTTTTGTAAAGGTATAAAATATGATAGACATAGGATAAAAAGAACAAAAGTTCTTTACATGGCCTTATGGACCAACTCATGCCACCTACATAGATTCTTAAGTGAGTGGGAGTAGGTTCAAGGCACATTGGTAGAAAAATAGGGGAATTGGATCGATCTGAAAGGTGTCGGATCAATCCGTACTTAGTAGATCGCTACTTACCGAATCAATCCATTAAAGCTCTAGTGTCTCAGACTGAGACACCAGATCAATCTGGGTATATCGGATCGATCGTGCTAATCAATCCAACATAGCCGAATCGATCCGCAATCGCAGAAATTCAAAAAATATAATATTTCAACATCTGTGATTTTTTTACCGTTAGGGTAGATGCCATATCAAGGGTGCATGAGTGTTCTTGTCCCCTATAAGTATGAACGAAGCTCAAAATAGCTCTCTAACACACACAAGAATACACCAAAAGCAAAGAGGAGAAGTCTTCGAGAGAGAGCAAAGCATTCTACCTTTCCAACTAGCAAGTTGGCTCCATTAATGAGCATTCATTGAAGATCAAGGAGCCATCTAAGTGCTTCCCTTGCACTCCTAAGTAAACCCTTCTAAGAAGCTCCAAAAAGCAAAGAGGCACTCTTGGAAGCTTGGTGGAATACATTGGCACACTAGCTCAACAAATAAGCAACCACGTTCATATGAAACAAGTAATACATAAGCCTTGTGAGGTAATTTATATTGGTTTAAATTTAATATTAAGATCCTAGCACCTGCCAATGACACCAGGTATAGACCATAGCACTACCGCCATAGACACCGGTAGTGTAGACCATATCTGCCGGAGACACCGGGTTTAGATTGCTCCCGCCGGAGACATCGGGAATAGAGTTTGCCCTTGCAAGTAGTGGGTTTCATAATTTTAACCTTGATTATAATATAATTCAATCTAAATAAAATTTAGTAGCTACATTGTGAGCCTTAAGAATGGATATAGGCCCGAGTGTCGAACCACTATAAATATTATGTTGTGTGTTTGCTTATGGTGTGAATTATCTCTTCTCTCTATCTTTACATGGCATGTTTATCATTTTATGTATGATCCTTCATGTTTGCAATTAAGTAGGAATGTAAATTAATTGAAAGATCAAAGTTACAAATTGCCATTGCATTGCACTTGTAACTACAATGATTGAATTATATTTTGAAGGCCATCAAATTCCAAGAACCATCAAAACATCTAAAATTGGAATTGGGGGTAAATTGAAAGAATTTTTAGAAATCCTTTTCACCCCCTCTCTAAGATAAAACCGAACTTTCACATGTACCCCATCTAGTTACTTTCCAAAAGCCCAGACCTGACTGAGGATAGGGGAAAAAAAGGGACAAAGACAAAAGAAAATTTTCAAAGCTCAGAGTGAAAACCGGAAACGGCATTCTAACCTAGTCCTAGCAAACAGGGGCAAAATGGAGCAAATTAAGTCAATACTTAGGATGAAAACCAAAAATTACACCCTAAGTCAAGTCAACCCAAGTCATGAGCACACATATTTAGAAATCATCTTTCAACAAGCTTAAATAAAGACCTCAAACATAGGCATGTAATCTCATTCTCCCAAATGAGGCACATTCAGTATCCAAAATTTGCAAACCTTTCATACCTCGCCCGGAGTAGGCGTGGCATCATAGCATATGAAAACACAACCATATGCACTCGAGAGTCATATAACAGGTCATCCCTAATGATTCAAAGACCCTAAGGAGCCCAACCTTTTAAAATCAATGAAAGATTTCTGGAAAATAAATTTTTAAACCTATTTCAAAAGAAAATACAAATTCTAGCCAATCTAAGCTTCAAGCTCAATCATCAATCAATCAGCACTGTCAACCATTGACTACACCATCCATTTTGCTATGGAAAGATTCCACATAGCTGTCGACAACTCTGGGATCAATGAGTAGTAAAGGGAATTGAGATGAAGCATCATCTCTAGCAAAGCGCCATTCACGACCAAGTAAACCTAGAGATAATACAACATCTCGCAAAGAAAGAGCGGAGATGATGAGTCATCTCCCATCAATTGCAATTGGAGATGACCCATCACTTCCTAAAAAAGTAAATCAAGATGAAGCATCATCTACAGAAAAGCACCATTCATGACTAAGTAAAGTTGTGTATCATCTTCCAAAGAAAGAGTAGAGACGATGAGTCATCTCCCATCTTTGTGATTGGAGATGGCCCGTCACCCCCTAAACAAAGCTGGTGATGATACATCATCTTCTAAAGAAAAAGCAGAGACAATGAGTCATCTCCCATCAATTGTAATTGGAAATAACCCATCACCTCTCAAACAAAGAAAATTGAGATGAAGAATCATCTCCAACAAAGAGACATTCACGACCAAACAAAGCTAGAGATGATACATCAACTCCCAAAGAAAAAGTAGAATCGATGAGTCTGAAAGTCCGATTTTAATCCTAGAGGGGGTGTGAATAGGATTCATAAAAATTCTTTTAATTAAACCCCCGCTTAAAATTCTAATTTTAGATGTACTTGTAGTTCTTGGAATTTAATGTACATCAAGATATAGTCCAACTATTTTCATTACAAGTGCAATGCAATGGCAAATCTCAAGTTTAATCATTCAATTAATTTAAGTTACTAATTAATTATAAATATGAAAGATCATATGGAAGATGCTAAACATGCCGTGTAAAGAAATAGAGAAGAGACAATTCACACACAACAAACAAACACACAACACAATATTTATAGTGGTTTGGCTCTCAAGCCTACATCCACTTTCAAAGCTCACTACTGAGCTATCAAATTTTATTTAGATTGAATTATATTATAATCAAGGTTAAAATTCTAAAACCTACTACTTGCAAAAGAAAGCTCTACTCTTGGTGTCTTTGACGGGAGCTATGCCAATTCCCAGTGTCTCTAGTGGGAATGGTCTATACCCAGTGTCTCTGGCAGGTATGATCTACACTACCGGTGTCTCCGGAGGGTATGATCTACACTACCAGTGTCTCCGAAGATAATGTTGTGATCTACACCCGATGTCTCTAACGGGTGCTAAGGTCTTACAATAATAAATTGAAATCAATACAAGTTACCTCACAAGGCTTATGTATTACTTGATGTACATGAAGGTGGTTGCTCCTTTGTTGAGAAAATATGTAATAGTTTCCATTAAGTTTCCAAGAGATGTCTCATTAGTTTTTAAAGCTTCACCAGAGGGTTTACTCGAAAATATGCACTTCAATGGCTTTTTTATCTTCAATAGATGCTCATAAATGGAGCCAACTTGGTTGTTGGGAGGATTGAATGCCTTGCTCTCTCAAAGAATCTCTTCTCTTTGTGTTTGGTGTGTTCTTGTATGTTAGAGAGATCATTTGAGCCTCTCTTATACTTATAGGGGATGAGCACAGTTGTGCACCCTTGATATGGCATCTTTACCAATGGTCAAAAAGTTATAGGCATTGAATCATATATTTTGAATTTTTGCGATTTTGGATCGATCCAACTATGTCGGATTGATATGTACGGATCAATCTGGCATCCCTTGATTGATCCAATGTCTCAATCTGAGACACTCGAGCCTTGTTGGATTAATCTGGTAAGTAGCAAATCGATCTACCAATTGCAAATTGATTCGACCCCCCCCCCCAAATTGATCTAGTTCTCCTATTTTTCTACCATTTTACCTTGAACCTACTCCCAAACACTTAAGAAGTTATTATAGGTGGCATGGGTTAGTCCATCAGACTATATACAAGTTTTTTTGATTCTATGTCTATCATTATATATACCTTTACAAACCTTTATTGAGCTTGATAAAGCTTGAGTCTTCAAGCCTTTGGACCTTGGCAATTTAGGAACGAATCCATCCTTAGATTCAAGTGCTTGGAGCTTGTCTTCCTTCTTGGAGCCCAAGGGCACTTGAAGATTATAAACATGAATAAGATATGCAATGTGCTCATGTCATGCCTAATCTACCAATCTATGTATTTTACAATCTATGGAATTGACAACTTACATTAACAATCTCACCCTTTAGCAATTCTATGACAAAACATAATGAAATACATGAACTCTTGAACTCCCCCTTGATGTGTGCTTGGCCTTTAAGTTCAAGTTCTTTGCTTAAATGCTTGGCCACACAACCTGAATTCACATTTGACAGACAATACCATCCTTAAGCCAATAATAAAAAAGTCAAATGGAAATGAAATAAACACACATTCAAGCAAGCAAGTATGAAATGCAATAAGAATGATGTATATATTAACTCATTGCATTAGCTTTCATGCATTGGGTTTATGTTTTTGTGTAAATTTTTTGAATTAGCTCCCCATAAATGCATTACTCCCCCTATTTCAATGCACATATTGCTTTATATGGCCAATATAGATCACCTGATATCCATGTTATCTGTAAGATTTTCTCCTCCTTTTCATCATGAAATTGGCAAATTGAGACAATATAAACAAGGATAAAAAATGAAACATATATAATATGAGACATAATCAAAAAGGTGTTTTCCATTTAAATACTAAAATCTCATATACATCGAGGATTACAAAATGTGATGGATTTACAAAATAGATCACTCATCCTCATAGTCACTCATCTCCATCCTCATCCTCGTCACTCTGTGTCCATAGATCGAGTGGGACATTGGGATGGTGAGGGAGCTAGGGATCCACGGCATGCTCTAATATCTCAACCCTAAGATCAATATTATTGAGCTTATCTGTCATCTTCTCTAGATGGCCAATGATGCATCCTGAAAGCTTCTTAAGACCAACTAAGGTTTCTGGCACAAAAGTAGGTATTAGGGACTCACCTGAGTGTACTGGTGGAGCTAGAGTGGCTGTTGTGAATAGAACCTCTTACTGTATTGGAGGTGGTGGTGTTATACCCCCAGATGGTCCTACTTCAGAAAGAGCAGCCTTCATCTTCTTTGAATGCGTGCCCTCGAGAAGCATCCGATGAATCGTTAACTAATCAATCTTAGCTCCCTACTTCAAAGTGGTGGCATCCTTGGGGAATGATATCCCATAAACCTCTAAAAGGTGTGAAATCATCACACCGAATAAAAGAAATCATGAGGCATTAGAGTTTCGCACCTCAAAGATGATGACATGGCATAGAATGGCCATAATGCCAACCTCCTTAGTAAGGAGGGAATAGATAACATGCGCCATCATGTCGAGCTTGTCATTGTTTTGCACTATGGGAAAGAGGTTGTAGGTGAAAATTAAATTTAACAGTCTCACCTCAAGATGGCACTCTATGGCCTATAGTTTCCCAAACCACATCGTGTCTTCACAACAAAAGACCTCTGAGATAGTTGCCTTGTCAAGCTCCTTGGGAGGGAATGTCACTCCTTAGCCAATGGGTCTGGCTATCCTGAGCAATGTAGATAGAGTGGATGGATCAATATCCATCTAAACTCCATAGACCTCCATGCTAAATGACAGTGTGTCAAGGTTAGATTCATTGATGTTCGACCAAAAGACCTACATGGCCTCCTCTTGGACTAGGCCCTTGATGGTCATCAAGGATTCCCATCTGTCGAGAATGAGCTCATACCCTATAAGTGTGTCGAAAAGGGTTTTCTCGTAGACATGGCACTCCACTACTATTGGCTTCTTAGAAAAATAATGCTTGTAGTTGGCAAGGTGGGAGGCATCTAGAAATGGCTAGTTATTGACTGGGGTCGGGCACGTAGGCTTTTGGACTGGTAACTTTGAGGTTGCTAGTGCTTTCCCTTTGTCGGTATTCTTCTGTACTGGTGCCATTGAAATGAATTGAGCAAGAGATTGGTGGAGGAAAACTCAAGGAAAAGTAAATGGAAGAGGGTGTGCTAGAAGGAAATGAAGGAAAAATGAAAATCTTACCCTTTTAAGTTTGCTAAAGCTTGTTTTCCATTGAAACCATTGTGTCAGATCGATCCGGCTATTCTGGATTGATCTAGTGGGATCCGGATCGATCCAGATGTGCTGAAAATGCCCAAGTTTGACTCAAATGATCAGTTTTCACAAAAATTTTGCCCCTCCACTTCATCATCCTTTAATGCTCAAATCTCACGCATTCTAATTGCACTCAAGTGCATGAACCTTTTTTAATCAAGTGGCTTTGTGAATATATCAACCAATTGATTCTCAGTTTTAACAAACTCAAGAGCAATCACTCCTTCCACTAAACTCGAATGACGTGATGCCTAATGTCTATATGTTTAGTGCGAGAGTGTTGAACAGGGTTCTTTGAGATTTGAATAGCACTCTTGTTGTCTATGAGCAATTTCATCACTAATTTCTCAAGACCATGGTCTTTCATCATTTGTTTCATCCATAAAAGCTGGGTGCATCCACTACCTGCCACAATGTATTCAGCCTCATCAGTTGACAAGGATATTGAGTTTTGCTTATTGCAGTGCCAAAATACTAGACAATTTCCAACATAAAAGCACTCTCCACTTGTGCTTTTCCTGTCATCTACATTTCCGACCTAGTCTACATTTGAGTAACCGGCTATGACATTATTGGTATCGAATGAATATCATAGTCCATAGTTTAGAGTCCCACAAATATATCTAATAATTCTTTTTTGTGGCTTTGAGATGTAACTCTTTCGGACCAGCTTGGTGTCTAGCACAAACACCAACACTGAAGGAGTTGTTTAGTCTTCTTGTAGTGAGATAAAGTAGATTGCCTATCATGCTCCTATATAGATTAGTGTCAACATCTTTACCCTACGCATCTTTGTTTGCTTTCTCACTAGTGTTGATGAGGGTGTGAAGAGGTTTGGATTTAGTCATTCTAAACTTAGACACTAAGTCCTTTGCAAATTTAGATTGGTTTACAAATATACCATCCTTGGTTTGCCTAATTTGAAGTCCTAGAAATAACTTCAATTCCCCTTTCATACTCATTTCAAATTCACTTTTTATAGTGTGAGCAAATTCATGTGTCATATCCTCTCATGTGGCACCGAATATTATATCATCAACATAAATTTGAGATATGAGTATGAAGGCATCCTTCTTCTTATGAAGAGTGTTTTGTCAACACTCCCCCTTAAGAATTGATTTTCAAGAAGGAATTTAGTCAACCTCTCATACCAAACTCTTGAAACTTGTTCAAGGCCATAGAGTGCCTTTTTGAACTTATACACATGATTAGGCTTATGGGGGTCTATAAACCCTTTCGGTTGCTCCACATAAACTTCTTTTTGGAACACACCATTCAATAAAGCACTCTTGACATCCATTTGAAATACTATAAATTTCAAATGACATGCAATGGATAAAAGAATTCTAATTAATTCTAACCTTACTACAGGAGCAAAGTTCTCTTTAAAATCAATTCCTTTCATTTGAGCATACCCTTAAGCAATTAATCTTGTTTTGTTTCGTAGTATGGTTCCATGCTCATCCATTTTATTTTTGAAGATTCATTTCATTCCAATTATATTTTTTTCATTGGGTTTTACAACAAGGTACCAAACATCATTCCTTTTGAATTGGTTAAGCTCTTCTCGCATAGCCATGATCCAATCCAGATCATCAAGAGCTTCCTTTACCTTTATAGGTTCAATTTCGGATGTAAAACAAATATGGCTAATAATATTTTCTCTTTGTTTTCTTGTTTTAACACCCTCTTTAGGATCTCCATTGATGTTTTTTGATAAGTGACCTTTGATTAGTCTCCTTCCCTTGAGATGGCTCACTTCATCATCATTTGTTTCCTCAGACTCATTATCGGAGTCAAGTGAGGTGACATTTTCAATGATCTTTGGATCATTTTGAGAATTTTCTCTTTCTTCTTCTTCCTTGTTGTATTAAGTCTTAGTTTGATTATCTATGATGATATTTATAGACTCTTCCATACTAGAAGTTCTCTTATTGAATACTCTATAAGCCTTGCTTCTAAAAGAATGTCCAAGGAAGATCCCTTCATCACTTTTGGAATCGAACTTGCCCAAATTTTCTCTATCTCTTAGGATATAGCAAGTGCTTCCAAACACCCTAAAGTACTTCAAATTTGGCTATTTTCCATTCCACATTTCAAATAATGTTTTTGAAGTATACAACCTCAAGTGCACCCTATTACTTATATAGCAAGCGGTGTTTATGGCTTCAGCCCAAAACCTTTTAGGAAGGTCTTTACTAGAGAGTATGATGGTGGCCATGTCTTGTAAAGTCTCATTTTTTCTTTCTGCTACCCCATTTTGTTGGGGTATTTTGGATGCTTTGTTTGATCCCACATTTATCGCAAAAGTTTGAAATTTTTCTATTTTCAAACTCTCCTCCATAATCACTATGAATTCTCTTAATAGTGAGTTCTTTTTCTGTTTGCAATCCCTATACAATGATTCATGAACTCATCAAATGCTTCAGATTTCTCTCTTAAGAATGATACTCATGTGTATATAGAGAAATCATCTACCATAACCATAAAGTACCTTTTCCCACCAAGGCTTTCGATTCTTATTGGTCCAGCTAAATCCATATGGATTCGCTCTAGTGGTCTTGTGGTACCAATTTCGAATTTCTTATGGGAAGCTCTAACTTGTTTCCCATGTTGATAATCCTCACAAATTAGGCTTTCTTGTCTACTTAGATTGGTTATACCAAGAACTAAGTTTTTCTTACTTAGTTTAGACAAATTCATATAATTTACATACCCAAGCTTTTGGTGTCATAGGCTTGTCTCATCTTTTTGTGTGATGAGGCATGTGTTTGGTCTACCATATCTAAAGATATGACAATTGTCACCAGTATGAATACCCTTGGCAACAATTCCTTCTTTGTCTCTTATGTGGAAACCATCCTTTGTAGAAGGCATTTTTCCTTTTATCAAAAGCATTTGAGGGGAGACATGACCTATTAGAGAGGATGTCATGCATTAAAGCATAAGATCACACATTATAGATCATAAAGGCATAAGTGACATATAAGATCATGCCTATCAAGACCAATACATCACTAGTGACCTAAAGATGTACATAACTATAAGATCACTAAGAGCAATCAATAGACATGCTTTTATGGAGTATACATGCTCAAGGTGTGCTAAAGTGACTTCAACACATATATATATGTAAATATGTCAATCTAGACCAAATCCATCATGATCTATATGACAAATGATAGATATCATGAATAGTCACATGCACGCATCATAGGTCATTTTTCTATATGCCTTTAAGATTTAGAGTTGCATTGGCACAAGCAATAGACTCCAATTATGTGAATTAGTAAAGCTCCACACATGCTTGGGACAATTGACAATTTTATTTTCCTTTGACTAATTTATCTTCATAGATGATAGATGATCAACACACTGATGCTTCCCTTATGAAGGTGTTCTATCAAGGTTGATACCACTCACCCAGACATATTCCTTAATAAATAATATTCTTTAAGCCAAGATCATCTAATTTTCCTTGTTATAATCTTTATTAGGTCATTTTCACTGTCAAGATATCATCTTGACATGCTCTTACTCCAAATAAGATGTGAGTTCATCTTTCTTCACTTAAATCTTCTTAATCCTTGCTTCTTGGATCTTTATTTGTCTTGGGTGGATCATTTTCTTTTTCTTTTGAAAATGATTTTTGTTGATTTTTTCTTTTTAGATTTCTTGCATCTTAATTCTTTTGAGAATAAGCTTGGTTTATTTTCCTAGACTCTTAGGGACTTTGGGCATGCAAGTCCCTTTGCCTCTTGATGCACCCAATTCTTATATAATCATCCAATCCACAATAGTGCCATGTAATTGGAGGTCTTCTAGAAATTGGGTCATGACTTCTAGAGGTTGAGTCATGGCCTATTAATAGACTAGGTACTTACTTTCTTCTTTCATGATGAGTAAAAGTTTTGTTCTTAAAAGAAGATCATCTTCCACCATACATCATGGCTTATGGGAAGACATTAGCCCTACTTTTGCATTTCACAAATACATTTCATGGACCTTTTGTAGAAGGTTAGGTATTTATGGAATTAAATCCCAATCATTTTCTATCACCACCTTCTTTACCCTTTGTCAACATTTTCCCTAAATTTTCACTACCTTGAGTAAGGGGCTAAGATTTTTTTTGTTATGCTCCTCAAGTTCTTTGTCTTGATTAAGTAGCTGATTGTTTCTTGCATTGAGCTTAGAACAAGTGAGGTCAAGACTCTTTTTGTCTTCTTCTAAAGATTTGACTTTTTATTCAAGTTCTAAAGTCTTGTTGGACAAGATTTAATTGTCCTTAACTAGTTTCCTCTTTTCAATTTTCCTATTAATTTTCTCCAGTTTGAGGAATGTTTTTGCCTCACTTAGTCTCTTTTCTAGGAGATTTATATTTTCTTTTAAACTTTGATGCTCTTCTCCTAGACTGGAAGCCAAATATTTTAATTCTAACTCTCTTATTATTTTCTTTAGTTCTTCATTTTTATTTGAAAGATTAGAATTTATTTTAAGTAGCTCAATCTTCTCCACTAGACATTTGGATTGATTTTCATTAAGATAATGGAGTTTTAGTTTTAATTATTTCTCTAACTCTTTTAAATTTTCATTTTCTTGAGCAAGACTTGTGGTCTTCTTCTTAAATGCCTTAGTGGTCTTGGTTAACTCCATACTTTCTAGATAGAGTTGGTTGAAGGTTTCTTAAATGTTTTTCATCCTCACATTCTTCTTTATCATTTCCAAATTCACTTTCATCGTGTGAATCCCTAGACGTGCTAAAGACCATAAGGACTTTGGACCCTAATGAAGTGTTTTTCTCACTAAGTAACATTTCATCTTTGGATGAGCTTAAGTCACACCTGTGGGTCTTCTCAATAAGATCTCATACTTCTTTAGTGGTTCCCAATGTGCCTATTCTACAAAAATCTTATGAACTCAAAGCATGATGTAGAGCACTTAGTGCTTTGTAGTTCGCTTCATAAGCCTTTATTTCGGTGCTTACCCACTCACTTAGGTGTGTGCAGGGTTTGGTGTAGCCTTCCACCACTGAACCCCAAACTCTATGGCCCATGGATTTTAGCAAAATGGACATATGAGCTTTCCAATAAACATAGTTTGTCCCATTGAAATAGGGAGGAGTAAAGATTAAACAACCTT
>JAOXJP010227520.1:0-11289 GCA_025762735.1 Platanus orientalis | reverse complement strand
GAATGGCGGAACAGGATTCATGTAGCCGACCCCAAATAGTTGGGATAAGGCTGTTTGTTGTTGTTGTTGTTGTTGTGCCTTCTTTAAGCACAGTAAATCGCTTTCTATCATACATCGATTGGGATGATCTGTTCTCAATTATGTCTCACATGGCCCTCCCTTGTCATACCTTCGACCATATTTCTATTTTACTGAAATTGGTGAAAATGGGCAGAGGCCCCACTCCGTTTTAATTTGAAGAGATGTCGTTTCACTCAGACAAGGTTTATGAGGTGGTTAATCAAGAGAAGAACAAGAAAGCTATAAAGGGATAAGACAAGGAGATCCTCTTTCCCCCTTCTTATTCATCATGACTTCGAAGGCGCTAAGTAAGATGACCAAAAAGGAGGATAATGGTTATATATCGGGTTTTGTAGTGGAAAGAATGATTTATCCATTTCTCATTTGCAATTTGCTGAGGATACAACAATTTTTTGTAGTATGGATGTGAGACAATCAGGCGTATGTAAGATGGATTTTGCGGTGTTTTGAAGTGGCCTTTGTATTGAAAGTCAATTTAGCTAAAAGTGAGATATTCAAGTTGGGAGAGGTGTAAGAGATTTGCAGTTTGGCATCATCTTAGGATGCAAAATTGGTTCTTTGTTGTTCACTTATCTTAACCTCCTACTAGGTGTGAAGTTAATCTAAAGTGGTATGGGAACCAGTGTTGGAAAGCATAGGGAGAAGGCTAGACCTAAGGAAAGCCTTTCTTTTGTTGAAAAGGGGTAGGCTGACATTGATAGAGTTCAATGGCTATCATCCCTAATTATTTTCTTTCCTTCTTCAATCCCGGTGTCAATTGCAAAAAGGATGGAAGTGTGCTTTAAGAACTTTTTATGGGATGATTCAAAGAAATTTAGTAGATATCACCTTGTGGATTAAAATTTGGTTTGCCATCCTATTAAGAAAGGAGGTTTTGGCATTAAAAGGATAAGAAAGCATAACAGGTGTTATTAGAAAAGTGGTTATGGCGTTTCAAGGAAAAGAGAGAGAGTTTGTAGAGAAGGGTGGTGGTTGCCAAGTATGGTACCAATTTGGAATTGGATCCCAAAGAGGTTTGAGATACTCATGGCAGAGAGATTTGGAAATCTAAACTCAAAATCCGGGAGGATTTTTAGAGGCATATTAAATTTAGGCTAGGTTTTGGTGAAAAAATTAGATTTTTAGAGGATCTTTCGTGTGAAGATGACCCTCTTAAGGATGATTTTCAAGATGATTTATCTCTTAGCCATTAATAAACAAGGATGCATTGTGGAGAATTATGATTACAATAGAAGAGGAGTATGGGTTCCCATTCTAAGAAGGAATTTGAATGACTAGGAATTGGAGTGGGATAGATAGGTGTGAGAGATAACAAAAAGGCTAGGAAAACATTGTGCATCCTTCTTTCCCTCATAAGGGCATTTGGATTGTAGGGATTCCTTCAAATATTAATTTTTGTATCTGGACTACTTACTTGGATACAATGTTGATCCTCAACTATTTAAAGAGTAGAGGATGGAATTTGGCAAATAGATCTGTGACATGTAAGATGGTAGAGGAATAGGTGGACCGCCTCTTTATCCATTGTTAAATGGTGATTAAGGTGTAGAAATTCTCCCATCTCAACGTTTCTTAGTCCAACCCGAACAAGTTCAAAGACCTAATTTCCCAATGGTGGATAAGCAACACAGAGGGCATTCCCATAGGGTTTTTTTTTTAGATGAGACAAAATAACTTTTATCTGTAAAGAACGGGATGGCATTCTCAAGGTTATTTGGCTCTTTCATTCTTGGGCTATTATTTGGGCATATGGAAGGAGAGGAACAAGAGTCTCAAACAAGAAGACCTTTATGATGTTATCCCCTAACTGGTGCATTCTGTGCATTCAAGTGGCAGAATCTCCCACTCATATCTTTCTTCATTGCAGATTCGTTGAATCCATTTGGAATTATTTTTTCTCCACCATGGGGAGGACTCGAATTTGGCCTAATGGTCTCAAGGCCTTAGTATGGCAATGGGATGGCCGTGATCAAGGTGCTCGTGTAAAGTTTTTTTGGGATTACCTGATGCATGGGGTTTTGTGGGGGATCTGGAGGGAGAGAAATCTCAGAGTTTTTGAAGATAAGTTTCGGTCTTCTTCTGAGGTGATTGACTCTATCGTGAGGGAAGTGGGCGATTGGGTGTTAGTGTTGGATATGTTCCAAGGAAACCCTCTTTCTCTCCTCTTATTTGTAATTGGTCTGCCACTCTCTCGTGGTCTAGCCCAAAGGGGAGAAAGGTCTTGTCGTATTGGGTTCCCCCTCCTAAAGGTTGATCCAAGCTTAATTTTGATGGTGCCTCGAAAGGTAACCCCGGACCTGCAGGTTTTGGTTGTATCCTTAGGGACCACTCAGGCAAGATTATCCGTGTTATTAATGGCCCGCTGGGAGAGTGTGACTCCATTTCTGCCAAGGCTATGGGTCTTCTCATGGGGCTTCATGAATTAAAAAGGCTTGAGTTGTATGGGTGTTGGTAGAAGGAGATTCTAAGGTGGAGATTAGTTGGGGTCTGGGCCACAGTTTGAGTTCTTGGTGTCTTTTCTCTACTTTGTATGAGATTCATGAATTAGTTGTTGCTTTTTCTATTTCTTTTTCTCATGTTACTAGGTGTCAAAATGGGATGGCTGATTGTTTGGCAAATAGGGGGTTATTTCTCAGTCTTTAGTATGTGAGAATTTTATCCCAGATGATTGTTAGTGGGGCCTCCTCCCCCCTGTGTTGTATTTTTTTCCCTTCTTCTTCTTAGTAAAGTTTGTTAATTATCCCCCCAAAAAGAGAGAGAGAGTCTCAAAACTTAAGTTTAATTCGCAAGGTAGTCTCTATTTTACAGTTTTTAATTTTTCATCAAATTGAGCTTTTATTCCTGGTGAGTTTTGATCATATGAGTTGGCAAGATAAGTAAAGGGGTAATTGTATAATTTGCTTTGGTGTTTTTCTTTGTTTTGTTTGTTTTCACCGGCCTGGTGACCTTTCCCTTCTTTTCTTGTTCTATTTTGCTTCTTGAATAAAATCCTGCTTTACCTTTCAAAAAAAAAATTATATAGTAGAGCTCATATGATTTCATGTATGCTAGCTTTTTAAATGTTTTTTTGTTATACTTAATGACTAAATTATTTAAAAAATATATCAACAATATAAGAGTGAAACTACAAAAACATGTCGTTAGAGAATACATATGTGGTGCATGTGGGGTTATCTTATAATTACATTCATGTGTGAGTCTTCTTTCATACTCATATTTTGTAACTATACCATACAGTATAGTATATGTAACGGAGTACGAATACTAATATGGTGTGAGACATACTCTCATACGTATTACTCGATTCTCCTTCTTTTCCTCTTCTTTTTCTTCTTATATGTATCTTCCTCACATACAGAACCTAAATCAACAACCCAACTTGGTATCAGAGCCAAGAAACTCCAATAGAAGGGCATAACTGTGCACAGGGTTTGCTAACATCAACAGTTCGTACAACTGATGTCAGCAGGGTGTATGAACACAAAAAGACATGTTGATTTGGGATCTTTCTCATAGATGATTTATTGTTATAGTTTGAAGGGTGCTTGAAGCCTGTATCATGGAGTTCTGAATTTTTTGGGATATGTTGCAACGCAAAAGGGACATAAATTAGAAATGTTATCACCTAGCATCTCACAAGTGCGTTGTATCTTTGAATACATTGAAGACAACTCTTCAGGGGAGAATTGAAATGAGGAGTTCCCTTTTGAGCGGTTGCCTTCACCATTGCCTAGGTAGAGTTTGGATAAACTTATTTACAACAACTTATGAATTTTGGCACTCCAAAAGTCACAAATTTCTATGTTCTTGCGTTTGGTTTGCAAACTAAAAGGTTACTTATGCGTAAGTCATAAGTAGCAGAGAGTGGAGAATCAACTTATTTTTAAGTTGGGATCCAGCAACTTACTAGATAAGTTGAGAGATTGACTTATGCGATAATTTTGACAGATCACACCCTATAAATATAAATAAGTAACTTATTTCCTCAAGTCAAAAGTCAGTTTTAAGTTTAACCAAACGAAGCTCTATATTCTTTGATGTGCAGATGTTCCAATTATGTTGATGGAAGTAGAATGTGAGAGACTGGCAAAGGCTATAGGAAATATGTGGAGCACATTACGTGAGTATTTTGGGTACATGCATGTGGTCTATAGGTATACACAGTATTTGTGTGTATAATAGGGATATGTTGGTATTTCATACTTTATACATAAATAGGGTCATTATGTATGAGAGATAACCTAATCTCTCAATACGTATTCAACCTCACCTCCCACTCTTCCTTTCTCTCCTCCATACCCTCTATACTTTGCGGCTTATTTACAAATTACTAGTTGGTATCAGAGCATTTTACATACTCAGGGAGGGATCGCAGAGTCTGTGGAGTCGACAGATCACTGCTGATGTCAGAAGGCCATATGGCTGACATCAGCAGTCATACTAGGGTGATTGACTGATCGAGGGTTTTTGCAGATCCTAACAGAAGATTTTCCATCCTACACTTCCAGCATTTTTTCATTATTTTTCGACCATCAGAGGTACGTTTTAGAAATTAATTCTGAAAAATGTAAAAAAAAAATTCCAGATTCTGTTCAAATCAATCATACGATCTTGTTTGGGTTTTTTGCGGCAGTTTGTTACATACATTTGGTTGCCTACAATATAAGGGTTCTTTGAAAATGTTAGAATATAAAGTGTATGTAATAAGGGTAAAAGTGTCAACCCAAGGATATTTGTATCAGTTTTCAATATTTTATAATATATATAGTGGAGGAGGCATCATTGGGGTTCTAACGAACCCTATTCCTCCTCCCTTGTGGCTGCTCCTTTTCTCCTCTCTCTCTCTCATCTTCTTTCTCTTCTTTTATATTTGTTTATATTGTGACAGAAAACAAGAATCATCAATTCCGAGGTGATTGGAGAACTCAGTGAGAGTTCTTTGGGACTATGTTTACAGTGCCCCCCCTAGTTTTTTTGTAGAGTGTGGTTCATCGTTGGATATTAAACTAAGGAGAAACCCTCTTTTATTACTCATAATGGCTGCTGGGTTGTTTTTTGTGGATGATATTGATTTTTTTTTTATGGATAATGATATTGATGTTTAGGTGTGGCACTCAAATTTCATCTATGTATACCTGTCTATTTTCTGATGAAATATGTTGCAGGTCTTATAATCCATGTGTGATCGGTTTATGGACTGTGTAGTCCTCTTGTTTGCTGTGTTTTCCTAGTTGGAACAGAAAATTAAAGGTATCTGTGGGCTGGTGAGAGTCTTAAGAGTTGCATTTCAAGAAAAGATTGAAGTTTCTGACCTTGGCAGCACAAGTATATTGTGTGAAGATGTCTGAAGTTACTCTATCTACCCTCTTCTACCGTTAGCACTGAGAACAAGGTAGTGAATCAAGGCGAGCAGTTTAATCCACTAAATACACAGATTACTATACTAAATTAGATGGGACAAATTACTTGACCTGGTCTCAGTTGGCCAAAATCTCTTTGATCAGTATGGGATAAAAGAGAATATGTTACTGGTAAGATTCCCATACCCAGTTCTACTAATCTGGGTTTCTCTAAGTGGAGAGTGGAGAATGCACTAGTGATGGTGTAGCTACTACAGTCTATGCAGCCAGATATTAGCTGTACATATCTTTTAATGGGTACAGCAAAGGAAATTCAGGACTCACTAGCAGAAACTTAATCTGAAGTGCATCAAATTGCTCGTTTGTATGAACTTCAACATCCGGTGTGGCAGATGAAGCAAGGTGACTAGACAATTGCTGCGTATTATTCTCGTCTTCGTCGTTTATGGGATGAAATTAACTAGTATGAGCCATTTCCTGCCAAGTGGTCTTCAGAAGCCTCAGCTCACAAATAGTTAGTAGAGCGTATTAGAGTGTTTGAGCTTCTTGTTGAGTTAAATTCTGAATGAGAGAAAATTCAGGTCCAGTTATTGGGATGAGATTCATATCCCTCTTTCTCAAAAGTATATTCTCATCCTCAATGGAAAGAAAGGCATCAAAGTGCTATGTTACAACCTCAGTCTGTTGAAAGATTAGATCTGGTCTCTTCCTCTCAGCGTGGTGGACATGGTAGTTCAGGAGGAAGGGGAAGAGGCCGCCAAAGTGTGATAATAGCTGATAAAGATAAGTTCAAGTGTGAGCATTGTGGTAGATTGTGTCACAGTAAAGACAATTGTTGGGATCTTCATGGTAAACCTCAGCGCGGTGGCCTGACTAGTGGCCAAGGAGGTTCTTCTCGGTTTGTGGAGATCAATGATCCAATGCCTACTCAATTGGTTGGTTCTACAAATTCCCAGATTACTGCATCATCTACTCCAGGAATTGTAAAGAGTCCAGGATTTACTAGAAAGTAGATTGAGTCTTTACATCACATGATGGCACAGCATGAGGATCCTCCTACTACTTCTACATATTCATTTTCTCACTCAATTACACAAGCTTCTGCCTTCAGTGCATTTGTATCCATACCTAGCCCCTCTTGGATCATTGATTCAAATGCCTTAGACCATATGACAGGAAATTCTACTTTTTTTTTATTCTTATCATATCTGCTTAGAAAACAAGGTATGGATTGCAGATGGGTCCTTGTCAACAATTGTTGGCAAAGGGTCCATCATTATCACTCCTTCTATGTCCTTATCCGTTGTTCTCCATATCCCAAATTTGGCCTTAAATCTTGTTTCCGGTAATCACATTACAAAATCTCTTAATTGAAGTGTTACATTTTACCCTTCATATTGCCTTTTTTGGGATTTGGAAACAAAGAGGATTATTAATAGAGGTCATGAGGATATAGGCTTGCTGATGAGTCTTTTGTTCCACTACTAATCCAATTGTCAATTTGATGCAGCAGCTCTACAGTTTCTGGAGAAAACGTATCCTCTTTGGAAGCCAAAGTCCAAGATTGCTCAAGGAAAGAAGAAAGGGGGCAAATGTCCTTGGAAGAGAATGTTTTAGGGGTTTTTTATTTGATTTTTCAGCATGTAATAAGGCTTTTACAGCCATAGGTTAGGGGGTTAATGTTTAGAGGGTAGTTTGGGTACTTTATGTTATTATTTTTTAGTCAATTAGGAGCTTAAATAGGGCTGGTCGTGTGAGCCAATAGAGGGGGGTATTTTAGGGACTGCATCAAAATTTTAAAAAGGGTTTATAACCGTATGGCTGTAATGATTTTACACAGAGAATATGAAATAAAAAATCATGTTTTAGAAAATCCTAGGCGTGGGCTGTTATCTTCTTCCTCTACAACTTCCCAAGGTAGGAAAACTTCAATCATCTCTTCCTCTTAATATCCTTCTTCTTCTCTTCCGTCTCTCTTTCTCCTTTTAGTTAATCTTCTTTCTTCTTCATCTTCTTCCATCAGATTTCATACAGTTTCCATAACCTTCATTGACTCTTTTCAACACCACTCCCTAATCATTAATCCTTTGAACAAACCCTCTTACCAGGGTACTCTACAGCTTTGGGCAACCCGCCCGGTCCCCTTCACCAGCTATTAAAGCCCACTCCTATCAAATAGGAGCAGGTTGGAAGAGCACCAGGCGTCACTTCATCTTGGAACAGGTTTTTGGATTTTTTTTATAAATTGCAGCAGGCTTTGGGAACTATTTCTGTAGTTTTCAAGAGGGATTTGGCCCTACATTAAGAGGTAAGAGCAGTTCTTTGAAAGTACATTAGTTGGTTGATTTATTGATGTTTTTGGAAATAATGGCACAACCAATTTGGGGATTTTTCTAGTTTAAATAGCTAAAGACCTCCTAAATTCATGAAATTTTGAGGAGAGTACCCTAAAGGACTGCACGGAATAATCCTAGAAGCCCGAAATTTTCTGATGCGTCAGAGGGGTATTTTGGTAATTTTTCACTTTTCTGAAAAATTACGAAATTGCCACTGGATTGAAATTTTCAGAATTAACTCCCTAGATAATTATTTGTTATTTGGAAGTTGCTTCAAGTGTTTTGCATAGTCTTCTGTATCATCAATTCTCCATGAAATCGTCAGCACCTACAGAACTATAATCTTTTCCGTTCTTTAAGTCTGAAACTCCACAAACCACTGATTTGTATCTTACGGCAGCTCTTATTCCCCTGCTAAAGCCCATTTTGAAGCTCCAGTTGCAAAACTAGCCCTATGGATTATCAAGGGTTGTGGGTTCTATAAGCCTGTCCTGGGACTGAAACATCCTGATTTCTGGAGGTATTCTGATGACATTAATCTAAGACCTGATCACAGCTACAACCCTTTACCCATTACCCTGTTGAACCTTACTAATCAAACTGTTATACTTGGCTAAATAAGCCCTGGTTAACCTTGGTTCGAACCCATGTGTGTCCCTATCTTCAGACATTAACTCTGCTACCTTGTTAAACTCTTCTATGCAGCCTATGTTATATTACAGTCCACAACCTTTGTTCATCCCATATAACTCTACATCTATTTATTTTGCTACCTGATTAAACCTTGTTTCTAGGCTTATGTTTGTTGCTGCTAATATACCTGAACCTTGACCCACACTACAGTCCACATGCCAATTGTTTGAATAAATTCCCCAGTGACTGCTGTCTAACATAATAGTCCATAACTTATACCTTCAGAGTCTTGATTTTCCCTAAAATTAGGTCCTATAAACTTCATTGTTTACCCTGCAATTACCCCTTTAACAGGCCCTATTTTGACAATAGTAAGCCTTACATTATTTTGTTTTACCATTTGGTTTGCTTGTGGGACCAAACATCTGGTTAAGCATTTTCCTTGACTTGTGGTGCCTCAATCCAGGGTACTATCTCTTATGAACTGCATCACCCGGGTTGTCCTTTGAGGTCCATAAGTCTTATAATATTTTGGTCATATCCAACAATTGAATTGGCGATCCCTTAGTAGGATATCACTATTCACCTAAAAATATCATTTCAAAGGTCTTGAGTGACCGAGACACTATAGTCCTAAAATGAGGTTTTATCAACCTCCTGTGACATTGACATTTGATATGTCAGTCTTGAGGACTGTGCTAAAAACATCTATGATCTTCGGTTAACCAAAAGTCAAGTACAGGGAACTATCTTCGAAAGATATCATTTCAGCAAAAATAGTCTTTTGGTGCACAAAAACTCTAAATGTCTTTCATTAGTAAACTTAAAGGCAAACGTTTAAAGTAATTTCAGGTTCTTAAGAGATTTTGACCCTTTCGAACATGCTAGTGCATCCGTTATGTTTACTAGACATCGCACTCCTATTTATTTTTCATTAGATTCCATTTACAGGACTTTAAATAACATCGCATTTGTTTTGTAACGGGAAATCAAATGGTGACTTTTTGTTATACCATTTGGTAGACCTTAACCTAGGATTATCATTGTCTTGTTAATCCAGTTTAACAAGAATTATCGTAATCAGATGTACTAATTGGTACATTTTACAAGATGCAAGGATAGTCTTTTAATCATCTAAGTATTAGAAAATACCTAAAGTCATTGGAAGAGTAAGTGTTACCCAATAGAAGGATCCCCCAATGCCTGTGCCAAAATCAAGTGTTGTCGGATCCCAAAGGTACTTAAGTCTATCTTCCTTGGGTATGCTCTGAATCAAAAACGATACAAATGTTATTATCCCTCTACTCGAAATTGTTTTGTTTTCATGGACATTACCTTCCATGAGACTATCTCTTTCTTTTCTCCTAGTCAATCTTATCTTCAGGGGAAGAAAAGATGTGAAGGAGAAGATGAGGTGGCTACTCTTCCTCTTCTTGTTTCTCCATTTCTCTTTGATGTTAAAGGATATCATAACCAAGGGGAGATAGAACAAGTAGCTAGTCAAAAGGAGGACCTAGTGGCAACCACCCAAAAGAAGGCTTGGGTGAAATATTATACACGTGTTTGCTCAAAGGAAGCATAGAGTTCCCGTTTCCACTGATTCTCATGTGCCTCCCCAACCAGTTGGTTCTTATTCAGGTAATCATGTGTGCAATGATTACTTGTCTCCTGAGTTTAGGGATTTCTCCACTTCTTTGTCCTTCGCTTCCATCTCATGCAGTGTATCTCAAGCTCTTTCCCAACCATGGATCAAAATCTCAGGATCAAGATTGACCATTGTCGATCATGATCCGATCCAGTCAAGGATCGGCCGATCCTAAGCCGATTCATGAAGGATTGCCCAATCCCAGGCCTAGGATTGGCTTGATCACCTAGTTCAACCCCAGGCGATCCCGATCCGATCCAACCGATCTTTAGAACCATGTTCTAAACCTCAATGGAGAAAGCAATTGAGGAGGAAATGGAGACCTTAGAAAAGAACATAACGTGGGGTTGTTGTAGATTTTCCAAGAGGGAAGAAACCTGTAGGATGCAAATGTATATTCTCTGTGAAGTTATGACCAAATGGCTAGATAAATAGCCAAGGGCTATACCCAAACATATGGATTGACTATCAAGAGACCTTTGCACCTATAGCAAAGATGAATTTTGTTCATATCTTGATTTCCATCACTGCTAATCAATGATGGTCATTGTTTCAACTTAATGTAAAGAATGTATTCCTATATGGACTATGGAGACCTTGAAGAGGAAGTCTACATGAGGTTACCTCCTAATTTTCAGTACTCTATTGGCAAAGGACAAATAAGCCGCCCTAAGAAAGTTCTCTATGGCCTCAAGCAATCTCCAAGAACATAGTTTGAAAGGTTTTGTGGTGTCATGCTCAAAAATAGATGTAAATAATGTCAAGCGGATCACACCCTCTTTGTAAAGCATCAGAAAGAGAAGGTGACAGCCCTCCTTGTCTATGTTGATGATATTATGGTTGCAAGTGATGAACAATGTGAGATCAAAAACCTGAAATGTTTTCTTAGCAAGGAGTTTGAGATCAAAGATCTGTGGCTTCTCAACTACTTTCTTGGAATTGAAATTGCTAGATCCAATGATGGTATATTTCTATCCCAAAGCAAATATGTGTCAGATCTCCTCCAGGACTCTGAGATGTTAAAGTGTAGACGTTGTGAGACTCCCATTGAGTCTAACCATCACTTGTAATCAAATGAAAACCACTGGCTTATTGATATTGGATGTTACCAAATATTAGTAGGAAAGCATATCTATTTGACCTTGACTCGACCAAATGTCTCTTATGCAGTTGAATTGGTCAATCAATTTATACATGATCCTACAACCAAGCATCTTGAGGTAGCATACCATAT
>JAOXJP010227519.1:0-11289 GCA_025762735.1 Platanus orientalis | reverse complement strand
ACCTAGAACGACCAACTCTCTCTCTCTCTCTCTCTCTCTCTCACACACACACACACACACACACACAGTAGATTAAAGGGTAAAGGACATCCACTTACTTAGTGGGTTACCCATGTAAAGGTTGACAAGAATCAAGAGGGCCATCCTCACCACCTCTAGGGCTACCTCGAGGTCCGTCCCTAGAGCATAGTACTAGCCTTTAGCATATAAAGTCAGATTCTGTTTCTAGTTTACACTCAATCACGTCTTATTATTATAAGCTTCAATTTGTTATTCAATAACATGAGTGACCAAATGATGCATGATACTTTAGACGTAAAGAGAGAAAGATATTGGGACTTTAGTTAATTGTTATGGTTTGTAAAGCCAAACAAACACTTTAAAAGAGCATAAAGAGTGCTAGATTGCCTTGCTGGCTCAATCTTTGTAGCTTGTAGTTTATATCGCATGCTGTGAGACCCGTTGCTTTACACGCTAGTGGACAGTGGAGAGCTTTCTTTTTAAGACCAGAAAGTCTTTTAGTGGGTTGATACTCGGAAACTTGAATTACAGAATCTTGGCTGGTCAATTAGTAGTGTTGAGTTCCTTAAAAGTATGTATTATATGTTTACAATCACTGTTAACTATGCATCATTATTGATTAATTCTCCTTTAACTTAGAAAGATACCCATACCCCTTTGATGTGGACGTCGAGTACAAGTTCCAATTCCTTCTTAATCGCCAAAAGCACTCTATAAATCTCATCGTCAAAACGTCATGGCCATCATATTCATGTCTGTGTCAATCACTCTAAAAACCTCGTCTTCAAAACATCATAGGCCGAACCATCGAGTTCTATTGACTTTCCTCTGCTGAGTCATGCATCGAATCCTCTAGTTGTTCCAATGATCATAATGATTACAGCATTAACCATATATATTCATCGCAAGCCTTGGGTTTGGACCCAATTCTTTTTTGGGTTGGGATCTAGATCTTGATAAGGTCAAAGACTTCTTTTTTTTATGACATGTAGATTGAACTAGGAGTAGTGTGGCAGGCCAAAACGACAGAGCAACACCATGCCAACAGATAGGTCAATCTTTGAAGAACTCAAGCCTCGCGTTGGCACAATACTTGATCTTGGTGGCATTGCCCTGATGTACAAGGTGTAGGCATTAGTTGCCCTCTCTATTGCTATAATGTTGATGTTTTTAGCTAATCAAATGTCAAACATTTTTTGAATGTAAACATGGGAATATGAGGATTAATTTTTATTAAAACAAGATGTGTGCAAATTTTTTTTTATCGAAATGATATAAGAGAATATATGTATTTTTTCTTCAATCTATTTGGGTGTTAGATCGAATGTAAGCATAAGGTGCGAAGATTGAACTTTGTTAAAACAACACATGCACAAAAAAATTTTGTCAAAAGAAGAGAATGTAAAAGAATGAAAGTATGGGGTGTAAGGATTTAGCTTTGTTAAAACAAGGCATGCACCAAGCCCATATATACATATGCCAATAATCATACATGCCTAGACCAAAAAACTGTTTCTTTTGTATAAACTCATTTTAGACCTTTGAGACTGTAGATGCCATACTTCTATACCAAGTAAATCCTAATTTATTTTGTTTGTAATTATGTATGGGCTTCTATCAACCCTCTTGTTGTCTTGTTCACAATAACATGGCTGATGTTTCTCACTCCTATTTTCCCTCCTTAAGCGGAATCTTGCTACAGTCCTAATTCCTAAACCTGTACTTTACCTTCAAGCCTCATTCAAGCTTATCCATTAAAATGTCACTAAATAACTCTACGAGACCTTGCAACAACAAAACAACTTACTATTGCAAAATTGCTAGAGTGTTACATTCAAGATTGAATCTCTCCCTCTTTCGGGTGTTAGTGATCAAGGAATTAAATTTCCTCCTCCTGGCATCAGAGATGAAGGAATTAAACTTGTGGAGAAAGCATTTAGAAAATTGGCCCAAACATTATTGTCATCTTCATCAACTTCTCCACCCATTTGGGTCCACTGACTTTGACAACTCTCTCCACTTTCTTCGTTTCTTGCAAACCGTCCTCTGATGCGTGGTCGGCTGTCCGCTAGCGTCTTCCTACATGCATACTGGGTCTCGCAAGAAAAACGTTAAAAGAGATTTATACACACCCTCTTAGTAAAAAATAAGTAGGAAAAAAATAAAGCTTAGAGCATAACCTTAATCTTCTTAGTGAAGTTCCTCTGGCTTCTCTTGCTCCGATATCTCTCTATTCTCTCTTTTCTCTCTTCGGCACTGTAACAGCGAACCTTGCTTGTCCCTTCGGTGGCACAATGCTCATGCGATAACGGGCTTATGGATCGGCGACTATGCTGTACCAAATTAATCGTCTGGTACAAAACAAACCCGATTCGTTTGATGAACAAAAATGACATTTATAAGAGAAGAAAATCGTTTTTTTTACCAGTAACATGAGAGATTTTGTATGTCCTATTATGTCCCACACACAAAGGCTAAAGGCTGCGTTTGGCAGCCACCTGTAATGCAATAATTTCATTTGAGTTTTTCAGGCTTTTGTAGTTGCAGTGGGATGGTTTTGCAATGAAACCATTCAGATCTGCACCGATTTGTGCCTGATAACATTAATCATTTCATTTTATAGAAAAACCTGAGATGACTTCATTTCTAATTGTAGTTAACAAATCAGTATAAATTTGAATTAGTTCATTACAAATCATCACCTCATGGCTATAAATGTCTTGGGAAACTCAAATGAAATGATTACATTTCAGGTGACTGCCAAACAGGCTATTAATATACTTCAACAGTCTGACCCTACACACCCAATCCCCTTGAGGCCTAGACACCCAAATTGGCATGGAGCAAATACCACACAAAAGCCTTATTCCAACTAATTGGCATGGTGCAGATTTAACAAATAAGTTGGTCCAACAATCAAAAAGGGTCAGGATCAACTTGGTGGCCCTAATGTGGATTATGAGTGCGTTAAAGAGGATCATCATCCATATTTATTCATCCCTAAAAATTAAATCCTGAAAATGACTCCGGAAGCACCAACATTGTGGAACAGACTACCAGAGGAGAGGGATATGAATCCCCACGTGGACATAACTGTCACTCCCACCGTATAGGAGGGAGGTAATAGCAATACCCACCGACCCACCATCCAATCCAACACTGTATAATAGCGAAATGTCTTTAGCGATCGATCTACCCATATATTTAGAGCGAGAGGGAAACCGCGTGGTTTCGGCATCAAACAGGCTCGGCCAAGCTTTCTCTTCTTTCAGCAGGAACACCGCCTCTGCTTTCTCTTCTATCGACCGACCCAACCACGACCGACCTTGCTTCACATAAGCTCTTGATGCGACTCCTATCTCTTTTTTTTTTATTTGTCTTCGATTCCATCTGGGTTTTTGATTTGTTGGCGATAACGGCGATCGTCCTCCTCACAGATCTACTAGAAAGTAGAAACCATGAATTCCAACTTTGGAAAAGCTGGTAATCCACAAAAGGGATCGGTTTCTCTCAACAACTTCGATTTCGATTTCGGTCTTGGCCTTGGTCTGTCTAACAATCGACCTCGAACCCTCAACGATCAGAAACATCCGCAACAACACAATTCTCCTTATTTATTTCCTTCTTCTTCGACGCAGTCGAAACCTGCATCGTCGTCCTGGGCTCCAAACAAACCCTCATGGAAGCACCAGCCATCGGCAACTCCAGCGGTCCGATCCAACCCCTCCAACCCTACTTCTATGGTCGGAGATATCTTTGGGAAGAGTTGGACTTCGACGGTACCTTCCGGTCCCGGAATTACGGAAAAGAATCCTAATTTGTTCGGTTATCTCGTTGGTTCGGCTCTCGGGCAGGGAAAGACTAGCACCCGTGATGTTCCTTTGAAGAACGCGGCGCCGGCGTCTGTATCTGCACCGGCAACCGCCGCTACTAATAATGCTTTTTCAATGGGGAAAGTGGCCAATTCGCTGCCGAAAACCAATATTCCTACGCCTATAAAGGGAAGCAATTGGGGAGCCGGTGGAAATTTAGGGAGTTATTCCACTTGTAGCACCAGTAAAAACGATTATAGGACAGGGAATCTTGGCGGCCCGTCCTTGAAAAGTGGAGCTGGAGTCCCTGCAGGGTGGAAGGACCCATTTGGGTCTTTGGTGGATTTTGGATCTAAGCCAGCTTCTAATGTTAATTCCACGGCTAGTAACAATTCCAATGCCGGTGATTACTCGTTTGGAGCTTTCAAGAATGCATCAAATTCAAGCACCCCGTCATCCCCATCTAATACTTCAATGGGATCAAGCTCCACTTCTGGTCCAAAAGTGGATGATTTTGGGTTTCCTGCCAATGATTTTGCTTCTCATAAACAGGCTCCACCCCAATCCACGGGTGTTGATCCACTTGACATGTTGTTCTCATCATCCTCGGCCTCTTCCACCACAGCTCCAACACCATCCCAAGGTCCTGCAAGTCAACCATTTTCGGAAATTGACGATTGGGGAGTGGGTTCAGAGTTTGGAGGAAGTGATATTGGTGGTACTATGGAACTTGAAGGGCTTCCACAACCTCCAGCTGGGGTCACAGCATCTGCTGCAAAGAATAAGGGGTTAGATAATTACAAACAAGGGCAGTATGCTGATGCTGTAAAGTGGCTGTCTTGGGCAGTGGTGCTTCTGGAGAAAGCCAGTGACAGTGATGCCACTATGGAGGTTCTATCATGCAGAGCTTCGTGTTACAAAGAGGTTGGGGAGTATAAAAAGGCAGTTGCTGATTGTTCTAAGGTTCAGCTATTGTTTCCACTGCCTTTCAATTTCTTCTTAATTTTTAAGTTTGATTTTTTTTAGAAGAAAAAGGGCATTACACACCAAGTTACTTTAATCAATCTGGACCATTTGCTCAGTAAGCCATTTGGATGACCAATTGTCCAAGAGTGAGAGAATAGGACAGTCCTAAGGTTCCTGACTGTATTGGCTTATTTAAAATTGTTAACCTATTCTCTTTAATTACCATGGAAATGGATGGTTAAGAGGACTGATTAAAGGGATTTTGGGGCTATGAATGTTCCAAGAGGTGGGCACTAGTTGAGTGACTTAAATTGGTGTGTAAGTCTACTACATTTACATTGCCTCAAGGATATAGAACTTTTCCATGTCTCAATGATAACTATTTTTTTTTTTTTTTTTTTAAGCTTTGGATAATTTTCAATCTCTTTATCTTCCTTAAGTGGATTAATTATCGTCTTATTTCTTCATTACAGGTGCTAGAACACGATAGTACCAATGTATCTGTCCTACTACAGCGTGCACTTCTGTATGAGAGTACTGAAAAATACAAACTTGGAGCAGAGGACCTAAAGACAGTTCTGAAGATCGATCCCAGTAACAGACTTGCAAGAAGTACCGTCCACCGCTTGGTTAAAATGGCCGAATAGAGAACCTTGCTTTTGAAATTTTGTCAATTAATTCTTGTCCTCTCTACTTCCAGTTCAGCAAAAGGTGCATATGGTTCTATTTCCCTTGTCCTATAGAATGTTTCCAAGAAGTAATAACATTTTTGCTTTGATACATGGGTTATTTGCTGATTTTGTCCCCAAGAACATTTTTTTCTGTGCATTTTCTTCTTCTTCTTTTTTTTTTTTTGGTAAAAACTGTGCATTATCATTGATGTGTTGTATCAAGTTTAATTCTATTGCTGGTGACTGTGGATGGTATTTATTAAACTTTATTTTTTTAAATAGTTGCTTTGGAGCATTTACTTGAAAGAGATGCAACAGTTAGATTTCTATCATGTATGAGTCAAAAATTGTAGTTCCTATTTTTAGAGGTTGTGAGATATAGGAAAGGAAAATGGCTGTTGTATCCTTTGTTTTGCTGCTCCCTACTAGATTTGATGAGGTTACAATAGAACAGTAGCTTCTGTTTTTGCAGTCTGATCTCTTTATTCTTTTTTATTTATTTTTTAAAGTTATGGATTGAATCTGACTGTAAACCGACCAATGAATAACAGAAGTAAATGTCTTCTCAGTTGCTTCAGAATATGATCCGAAGTAACATTCTCTGAGTATAGCTAATAACCATGTCATAGATCTTAGATGTTGGCATTCTTAGTTTCTTTTCATTCTATTTGTATGTCCTATTTTATTTATTGTGCGACTGTGAATTCCTGTATTGCTACTCAATCTATTCATCTGGCTGTCCAAAATTCTAGTTTGAAGTTCATGGTGTTTACATCACAATGTTTTACTTAGCGCGTGCGTGTGCACACACACACAAAAAGGAAGAAAAAAAAGAAAGAAAAGAAATGTTTGTTGATTTTCCCTTACATGTTTACTGTGTTTATTGATACTTGGGTCACTTGTACTTTTAGGAGTACACTGTGGGCTTACAACAATTTGATTAGAATTAAAGTTCTGGTTAAACAATGTGAATTTTCCTTAGAAATACTCTACAGTAAGAACTTTTGTCTGTATGAAACAGTATTCAGCTTAGGGAATTGAAGGACCTGAAACTGGTGACATAGAACTCCTTTGAGTGATCGAATTACCATGAAGATAGAAGTTCCTTTCATTTGGAAGATAATCCAACAGTAAGGGTAAGTCACTGCCATAGGGTCTGCTTCTTACAATCTAACCACTGGGCAAATGTCCCAAATGTATTATACCCTTGTATATATCTTTTAACAAGTTTGGCATTGCTTTATATCATTTCAGTGACTCTTTCAATTCCAGCCTCATTATATTCTACCGTTTATTGCTTGGTAAAATGCTTGTTGGGAGTTGAACTCGATTCTGAGTGTGCTTTCCTTTGTAGGGCATGAACCTCTTTAGCACTAACCATTCTAGCATTGGAACCGTTCAGTTTTATTAGAAGGAATGAAGGATCAGCCTATGAGTTTAAACTAGCAGGTGATATACAAATGATATAATTGTGCATTTCATATTGATGAGGTAGTGGTTCATCAAGATTGGTTGTGCTGAGCACCATACATTGTGGTGACCTTGTGGCCCACCGATTGACTGTCTTGTGGCTCGAAAATCATTTTTTTGAAGTATTGGTAGAGAGAAGGCCTAGGATCAGGGATTTGGCTTTGAATATGACCTTTCCAACTGATTCAACATTTCCGGTATGATCGGGCCAATTGTGAGCGTCTTGGCAGTACCTAAATTTCTCTATATGGTTTTACTTTTCCCTGTCTTATCCTTGCGATGGAAATGAGGGAAAGCCAGCAATAGCATTGCACCAAAAAAGCAAAGTTGGAGAAACAAAGGGAAGAACATATGATCAAAGTGTCCTGTTATTCTATTACCTTTACTTCGTTGGACCCGTAGAGGGATGGATTCACAGCTCCTAAATTGCATTATTACTGCTAGGATGAGTAGAGAAATTAAGGTAATGACATATATTGAAATGATGGGCGAGCAAAAGCAGCAGTAGCACCCCTACCATCATTGACCATAGCAAGAACCTTGATCTCAAAGATGAATTCAGCCATGCGTGATGCACCATCATAAATCCTGTATGTTTCTCCCGATCCAGAATCTTCAATGTCTCTCCTGTAATCTCATACTTGTTATTGTCATCTTTTTCCCAGACAGCATTAGCTTCTTTGTCTATCTTTTCTCCTGAAATAATGCAATGGGACTTGGTCTCTTTCAACTCCAATGACTCTTCTTCCATTGATTCAGCCGGCCAAACTGCCTCAGCTTTGGATTCCATGGAAGAGTCTCCTGTTCCATCTGAATCCTCTTCTTCTCGCTCTTCAACAGATTCACTACCATCACCGCCAATGTCATCATCATCTCCTCCTAGTTGAATTGATAATTTTTCAATGTAGGCCGCCACAGATACTTGACCCTCTTTGGTTTCTGTAATTGCTTGTACATCTGTTGAGTTCTCCATATTAACATCTATGCCGAAGTTTTCCTGTTTGAATAAGCAGATGCTGTTGTTAGATGATGGCAATCCTTCGAGAATGCTGACAGGGACTTAGCTATGCTGATGTTATTATAAACACTGAACGTTGGTAGGCTCCCTGATTCCGAATTTGCAGAGCTTTCCGACTCGTGTGTTTCTTTCATGCCGTTGATCTCAACAGCGGATGTCTCTTTCTGCTCAATGATACCAAATGGTTACAGAAGTCGAGAATCAGGGATGAGTTTAGTCGAGATTCTATATTCTGAACTGCAATACTGCTGGCCTCTCTAAGTTTGTAGATTACTCAGTTACTCAAGTGGTGCCCTCCAAACTTATGTGTATGTTAAAGACTAGAAGGTGCTACAGCCAGAGCAAGGACTATCGATAAAAAAAGAGGAAGGAATTACCCCAATGAGACTTTCAGGAGGCACCAGCTTGGCGAAACTGATCTGGGTTGAACAGATCCGCGCTAACCCTTCGCTGTCAAGGCTGCAGAGTTAATTGTTGAAACCAGATTAATAAAAATAAAAATAGTCTATAATTTCTATAATATATACGTATACCAGTAATGGTGTTGTGCAGATGGAGATGGAGCTTGAATAAGAGAGCGAAGCCCTTCGGCTCCTTCTTCCTCGCAGCTGCAATAGTTGCTGTTGTTAGATGTTTTAGATGGATTAGTGAGTGTTGGTGGGTCTTTCATCGACTTTTGGGTCATGGTGGTGGTGGGTCTCTTTCTATTTGTTAGAGCTGTGATCAGGGTTGCAGCAGCTAAGGCTCCACCCACCACAAGAAGTCCTCCAATTCCACCGACGTTCAGCTCTATCTTCTTTTTCTCCTTCCGTTGCTTCGAGGTGATCTCCAACCCCATTTGCTCTTCTGGGTTTCTGTGGATTTGGGTTGGTTTTAGGTGGGGTTTTGAGGAGATTTTGGATCGGGGAGTTTGAAGACTGTCAGTGGTTTGTTCAGAAATCCACGCAAGAGATGATTCTTTCCTCCATTTCTTTCTTTCCTTTTGTTTTCTTTTCTCTCTCTCCCTCTCCCTCTCCCCCTCCCTCTCTCTTCCATGGGACCGGGTCTCTAGCACTTTCGTTTCACACTCAAGAAGTCTCATCAGTGCCTGCCGAAAGGGCCGGAGTACATGACAATGTGGTGCGTTTCTGTGTTAACAAGAGAGAGATACGCTTGGGTGAATCCGCACTCCAGCGCAAACAAGGACTCTCAGATATGAACGGCATCTCAATGAAGGGTCCCCTCAATGAACCGTTGCCCTTTATTTGAGAAACTTGCAGAAATCAAAGTGGGCTGCAAACGGACCAGATTCGGAATGGATATGAGTATATCCGTATCCTATCTCATATCTAACTCATGTTATAAAACTATATTTGTATACTAACCACTTAAATAATTCAGATTTTAGATCGGATTTCGGATATCTAATAAAAAAGAGGCAATTCCATTGATGTTGTCACCATTGTGAATGCACCCTAACCCATGTCTATCTTTGCCAAATTCTTCGATGCCATATGGCCTGACAATGATGTTGGATGGAGTAAAGCACTATCTCCTCTCCTACGTGGTGGGTGTGAACTTCTGCTGCAGCGGTGACATAGTTGTGGGTAGTACCTGTGGGTGCTACCATGCACTGAGAGAGAACAATCATGAAGTAAATAGTTTTTACATTTTTAGGGTTTTACTTGTTAGGATATTTTAGATTGTTGGATTAGTTTTAAATTCAATGATTTATTCTCTATATTCTACATATTGTTATATTTAAAAGAAATTGATATTTAATGGAATGGATTGATATATATCTGTATCCTGTCCAAAAGAAATGAGCATTTTATAAACAGACCCGCTTAGTTTATTTCGGATCAGATGCGAACCGGAACATAGACATTTTTCAGATAACTTGCAACCCTAAATCAAAGGCTTCAGAAAAAAATCTACGGCCTTTCGAAGATCAGTAATGCTGTTTAATTTGGGGTGTGAATTGATCAATCAAACTCCGTTTGAACACCTTTTTTTTATATACTCAAACGCACAAGGAGGGGAACTCTACAGTTGAGACCAAAAGTGACCGCAGCTTGTGCAACTGAGGATCAGCATATACTCACCACCCCACCGATGTGGGACTAAACACGTGCCCAAACTTAAACGAGCCTCCACTAGGAATGAAGAGAAATCCCGCAAGTTCCAGTCTGCTAGTGACACATGTCTGAGAAGGGTTGTTTAGTAAATACACATGGTAGAAGGTTGTTCAAGTAAATAGGGAGGATGAGTAAAACCAAACCCCATGTTAGGTATTGTGCCTCTTCCAAACCACATTTTGGTTGGGGAAAATCTAACCATGGATACACGGAAGAAGAGAGGAAGAGAACATTACATTATAAGTTTATTTACTTAATTGTTTTTTCCATTGGGAGAATGATTGTGTTGACACAGGCCTATGTAGGCATGCCATTGATTGACACATGATGTGTTTTTGAATTTGGTCTCTTTTGTACACCTGAACACTTTTTTTTGAACCCCACATGATGTGTGAGCTTACAATTCACCATAAACACTGCAGACACTTCGTCATCACAGAACATTTTCTTCATTTTCATTGCTCTCTCTCTCTCTCTCTCTCTCTCTCTCTCTCGGGATGAGCATGGACCCAAGCCAGCCCAAATCCAGTCCAGCCCAGCCCAGTGCAGCCCAAAATTTGACCCAAAAAAGCTCAGCAAGAACTCAGTCCGATAAGGGCCCTAGCCTGAATTGAAGGCCCAAATATTTTTTAGGGCTGAGCTCAGGATTACCTTGGTCCAGCCTGAGGCCTGAACTTATATATATATAAGAAAAAAATTGCTTTCAAGAGTTGAACTCAAGACCTCTAGCTTATTAAACCACTTACCAATTGAGTTGTGTGTGATGAAAAAGTGTTTCTAGTGTATATAATGAATTATAAGCTGACACGTGTTGTGTTGAGGGTTAAAAATGTCTAACAAATTGTTTAGATAAAAATGTAGATGTCGAAAAAGAACACCAAATTCAAAAATATCACACATACACACACACAAATATCTATCTATCTATCTATATAGCCCAGTTGGTTAGTGTGTCTAATATAGAGGTCTTGATTTTGATTCTTGTTAAAAGTTTTTTTTTTTTTTTTTGAAAAAATTAAAAGGCAGTGGAGCTTGATAAAATAACTAGGGCTAAGCTTGGATCTAAAGTTTCTAAATTGTTTGGACCAGACCCAGTCCATGCCCAGAATTACTATAGTGGGCTGAACCCTGAGCCTACAATGGTCCAGCCAGGCCCATGCACACCTCTCTCTCTCTCTCTCTCTCTCTCTCTCTCTCTCTCTCTAACACGAAAA
>JAOXJP010227518.1:0-11289 GCA_025762735.1 Platanus orientalis | reverse complement strand
GTGGAGAGGGGGGTGTGAAATGGGTGAAGGAAGTGAGGAGGTGGAAGGGGTGGTGGGGCCCATGGGAGTATGTGGTGTTGAGGAGAGGTGCAAGGGGTGAGGTAGTGGTCCTTAAGTCTCTACTCTTCATTTCAAATGTTTCAAATAGGGGGTAGAGGATTTAGGATTTATCTCAAGGGAATTTTGGAAAAAACTGGCAATTTTTTAAAAGAGCAATGATTGCTTTTTTTGGATTTTTCCTTTTATTGTCTGGGTTTAATTTTTGGATTTTATAGCTCCAAATGTCTTAAGTTTTATGAGTTTTCACATCTTCTGGATATTCTAGTCACAATGCAGTTGCCTAAATCGGATTTGGAGTAGGGTAAGTGGGTCAAAACTGACTTTGAATAGCTCTGAGATGACTTGTACCTATGCATGAAAGGTAAAATGGTAAAATTGATTTTTGAAATATTGATATAAAAGATAACCTTCGGAGTTTGTGAGACACAAATTCTAACTGTTCATGAATCTGATACCCAAGTCAAAAAATATGTCTAAAACCCTGAACTATCGCAGACCAGACTTCCTATGGACTTAAGATAGGTTTTTTCTAGAATTGAAGTGGACACATTAAATAATGGTTGTCTAGACTTTGGAACTATGAGTCCACAAGGCCTGCCAAACAGACAATCTGATTCCTGGTGAATTTTTGAGAGATTCTTGAAGGAAGGTGATTTGACTAAAAAATACACCCTGAACTTATGAAGAACTAGGTCATTAAGTTATGCTGAGTTTGTGGATGGACTTATCTATCAGGGTGTTTATCGAAGATCTAAAAAATCTGAGAAAATGGGATTAACCTTGAGGGATTTGGATTCACGAAGAGTTCTCAGAGGTTCACCGAGTGCTCATAGCTGATAGAAGTGATTTGGCTATAATTTGGGGGAGAATGGGATGATTAGGGGGCATTAGGACCCTTGTAGTTTGTCTTAGGGAGATCTTGGACTTGTCTGATTGGGGCCACTGACCGGTTGAGTTTCTGATTTGTGTCAGGCCTTCAGGGATTTGCCAAAGGTCCAATTATGGGGAGAAATAGTGTATTTGAGAATGTGGGGGCAAAATGGTAATTTTATTGACCTTTTATGCTTCAACATGGGAAGGTTTATAAAGATTGAAGAATCTAAAAAAAATGGATTCATAGCTTATAGTTTGAGATCTTTAGAGGTGCAAGGGTAAAATGATAATTTTTTATCCCTTTGGGGTTTTAATGTGGGAGGCCTTGTAAAGGATGCTAAATTTTTAGTGTCTTCACTGTAAAGGATATTTTGGAGAGCTGTGGAGAAAATGAGTTTAAATAGGCTTTGATTTGAGCTTCTGAGCGTGTAAGGGTAAAATGGTAATTTGCTAGCCTTTTGATGCTTCAATGTGAAAAGACTTATGAATATTAGAAAATTCAAGAGGGATTTACTGTGGGAGGATTTATGAAGGCTGAGGAGTCCTGAAAAAAAATGAGTCCCATATACTGAATTTGGATTTTTTAGAGGTATAGGGGTAAAATGGTAATTTTCTAGCCATTTGGTGCTTCAATGTGGGAAGGCTTATGAAGGTTGAAAAATTCAAAGTGAAATAAAGTTGATAGTTTGAATCTAAGGACCCTCGTAGTCCTAGGGTGTTTTCTGGAGAGATTAGGGTTTAGTCTGATTGATCCTTAGGTGGAGTCTGGACATTGACATTGCATTTGTGACCAGAGTATCCTTTGAGAATGCCTAGCTATTTGGGGTTCAGGGGAGTCTAGGATTTGACTTTGTCTCTTACTAGAATGAATCCATCTGACTCCATTAATTAGCCCAAATCAAAATTTGGGTGTTGACGGATGCCCCCCTTTAGTATGTGCGGCGAAGCTTCACATAGCAAAGGAAAGAAGTGCCCAAATTTTGACTTGGGTGAGATAGTACTTTCACTTTTGTATAACTCATGGGTATTGGGTAAGTTGTTTTGTATACCTAGAATTTTTTTGGTTGATAAAATGAGAGGGGTTAAACAGGTTCCAACCTTTTGGGGCTGATGGTTTTTGTAAACATTTTGTCTTTTTAAAATGCCTTCTTGGATAAAGAATCCATTCAATCAACTTTTTGTAGTTCTTTTGAAATGAATCATAGTTTTGTCAATACTTTGAGATTGGGTATTAGCTAATTGGAAGATTCTCCATCTTTTTGAAAATGAGGCTTATCCGTGAGTTATACTTAAGTTACTGGTTCTTTCTTTGCCCCTGGTGGTGTTACTATTAGCATATGCACTGCATCGAGAGACATATAAGTCATTGACATAGGGCGCAACTACTTGAAACCTTGTGGAAAACATTGTAGAAATCCAGTCATGTAAAAGCTGTAAATACATGCAAATAACACAAGGTATACAAATTATATGAAAATCATCAAAACACTTGGTATAAAAATAATCAAGTATTTGGTTGGTTAGAATTGGTTGAGTATGTTTTATTTTTAGTCAGAATTGTAATGAATGCAGATGACTTGATATGATATGTTAAAAAATAGAGATTTGTTAGTGATGTTAGTTGTTGGCTAAATGTCCATTTGCTTCCCTTTTATGAGCCCTTACTTAATTGTATGTGTCAATCATGAATCAATTGTTTTATTTGCCTTTATTCTGGACAAGGATTTTTGGTATATATTGTAACTTTTGTCCCTAGCTTAGACAATAGTTACAAGATTTACATAATTTATGGAGTATGTTGTATCATTTGTCCCCATTCTGGACAAAGGTTACGAACATAACACCTCACATAAATTATGGAGTGACTTGTATCTTTTGTCCCCATTCTAGACAAAAGTTACAATTTGAAGGACTCGCAAAGAGATTTTGGGGAGCTTTCTCTAAAACAGCTGTGGGACCTTGGAAGGTTAATGCTATATACTTCTTATTTGAACATCAAGATTCTGATTTGGTATATAGACTGATGGATTGATTTGCAATGTTGTCCTCGTCCAAGGTGAACAACATTACCGCTTTTGTACCCTCTACCCCCGTTTTGGGCAAAGTTTACAGACTGGAGGACTTAATAAGAGAATTTGGGTAGCTTTCTCTAAAAAGCAATAGGACCTTTGAGGTTCGATGCTATATACTATTTATGAATACCTCTAAGGGTTTACATCATAAATTAATAGAATATATGCATTATGGATTTATTTGTACTGGGGTTCAGGGGGGTCTAGGATCTAACTTTGTCTCTTGCTGTAATGAATCCCATCTGATTCCATTAATTAGCCCGAGTCAAAATTTGGGTGTTGACAATTATCTAAATGTAATAAGGTTATTTTTGTATGGAACCAAATAATGTTAACTTGTTTATCCATATGATTTTGAAATGAAATTACTACAAGTCGGGGTTTGTCAAAAGGAAAATTCAAGGAGGGTTACAAAGATGATCATTTGTTTCAGTCACATTACAAAAAGGATGAAAGAAAAACGAACTACTTAGTTTGTTGTAGATGGAAAACTTCTATGTATTTAAACATGTACAAAAGTGGCCAGGTAATTGATCCCCAGTGAGTTGGTGACCATCTATAACTGATCGAGTCTCATGCCTAGTAGCCCCATCTGAGTACATCAATCACTGACATCCTTTGGAGTGACTGCTATTGGTTGAGAGAATAGTTGGTTCTCTGGATTGAGACGATAAGGACCTTTTTTTGAGGCATAATTATTGTTCCTAAAGTTCATACAAACTCTTAGTTTACAATTTTTTTTTTAACTACATGAACTACGATATATAGACACTCTACAAATCTTATTTATTCATGAGCATTAAATGTACACTGTATCACTATTATATTGATGGTATGATTCAGTGCTTCACAAGAAATACTTGTATTCGTGGGAACAAAATCCATGCCAACAGACCTACTAATGAATAATTCTCAAAGAGAGATCATGGGATCAACCAGGGTCTACAGCAGGGGTGGTAGAGCTTAAAAGAAGAACCATTGGATTAGATTCTTTCTCTTAATCGATTTCAACGCGATTACACTACCAACAATATATCCTCAACCATCTTTTATATCCAACAAACAAATGATTCTAGTCTAATGGTTCTTACACTACGCCAATTCGCCAGCATTGGTCAAATTATTTGGATTACTCCAACACTGCATGCGGTGATGGGTCAAACATGATTTCAGGTCAAAGTAATTTTTGTGAGAATTACCTAACCCAAACTGTCCTAGATTCCAACTCCATTGAGAAATGTTGATTCTAACCCTGAAAGAAATAGGGCATGTTAACCACAATGTTCTTATCTACTTAGACATTATAGATTCCACATCATTGTGGCTCAACATCTATCAGCAACTATTCACAAGCACATTACCTTCAACAATTCCATTATTATTTTAACAATATTAGGCATTGTTTTGCAAGCATCTATAAAGTTTAAACACGAGGATTTTTCATCAACATCCTCGTGTGTTTGAGGGGGAGTATTAGGAAAATAAAGATATTAAATAAATCTTTAGTTGGATTGGATTTGATTTAGGGGTTTTTTTTAGTTGGTTTTGACTTAGTTTCCATAGGATTATATTAGATCAGAATAGATTTAGTTTCTTGTCATTATCTTATCTGAAATCTTCTATGTAAACCCTATTCAAGGTCTCCTGTAATTATGGTGAGAATAAATCAATAAAGATCTTCTTTTTATCTTCTTCTATGTTTCTTTAAGACAAGCAATTAACTTTACATTATCTAAATGTAATAAGGTTATTTTTGTATGAAACCGAATAATACTAAGTTCTTTATCCATATGATTTTGAAATGAAATTACTACAAGTTGAGCTGTGTCAAAAGAAAAATTTGAGGGTTACGAAGATAATCATTTTTTTCAATCACATTGCAAAAGGGTTGGAGGGAGAAAAATTATTTAGTTTGTTGAAGATTGAAGGCTTCTATGTATTTAAATATGCATAGAAGGGGTCAATTTATCGACCCCCAATGACTGAATCTCATGCCTAGTAGCCCCGCCCCATCTACAAGTAGATTGACTACTGATATCTTTAGGAATGACCATGTTATGGTTCCTAAAGTTGATATAAACTCTTAGTTTACAATTCTTTTTAACTACAGGCGGAACTACAATTGATAGCCACTCTACATATCGTATTAATGCATACGTATTGAATGCACATTGTATCACTATTATATTGATGATATCAATCAGTGCTTTATAGGAAAACTTGTCTTCTTGGGAAGAAAATCCATGCCAACATACCAATTAGCGAATAATTGTCAGAGGCATTATGGGATCAACCAGGGTCTACAACATGAATGGTTATAAGAAAAATCATTGGATTGGATTCTTTCTCTTAATTCAATGCAACTACAATACGTACATTAATAGATCCTCAGCCATCTCTTATATCCCTCAAACAAAATATTCTAGTTAAATGGTTCTTACACTATGCCCAATTCGCCAGCATTGGTCAAATTATTTGGATAACTCCAATACTACATGTGAATATGATTTCGGGTCAAAGTAATTTTGGTGATAATTATCCAACCCAAGCTGTCCCAGATTCAACTATATATGTAGAGAAAGGTTGATTATAACCCTTAAAGAAATAGGACATTTTAACCAACTGTCGTATACTTCTAAATTAAAATATAGACGAGTCAACCCAAAAATGGTAGATGGATTCTTTATGTCAGCTATTGCCGCCCAACTAATAGGAAGGGTGACTAATTGCCGTCTTCTAGAGTTGGTTTCCAAACAAACATGTAATTCGGCTACATGATCATGGTAGTTTTGGCATTGGTTATTTGGAATAATGTCATAAGAGGGCTATTTATATATTTGATAATTGTTGAATATTTAAGTTAATAAATTTAATTTATTCATGGAAGAATGTTACGGGATATAAACAATTTTATGAGGTAAAATAAGTTACCTTCAAGTTCACAGGCAATGTCAAGTTCTTGTAAAAGCAACAACCATTTGGTGACACGCCCGGTGAGGGCTGACTTTGACAGGAGATACCTAACTGGGTCGGAATCGGTCGTCAGCTGGACCTTATTGGCAATGAGGTAATTGTGAACCATCAGGACGGCAGATAGTCCCTCAAGAGCATAATTTTCTACTTTTAAAGAAAATTGAGTCTCGGTACTCTTAACGCTCAACTTATGTAGAGCATATGGGATTTTCAACACCATCCACATATTCTTGTACCTGCGAGGTGGATTGTATCCGCTCCTCTTAACTAATGCTCCTACATCAGCATCAACAAGCGATTTTCACTTTTTTTTTTAGGGAAGGGGGGGATATCACTTGTTGGTGCTGATGTGCCCACCTCCTGACAGGGTGCAGAGAGGAGCGTTAGATAAGAAGAGTGGATACGATCCATCCTCGTGCTAGCCTGGTCCAATCATCATGTTTGTAAACGGCAAATAGGACTCGATCGTTGGCTTAAAAGAGGAGGATATACTTTTTTGTGGTGTTTAGTATCCAAAGCAAGTCCCTCCCTTAACAAATGCCTAAGGTCCACCCATATACAAGGCAGACACATGACACCGAAAAGTGAAAATCACCCCCCTAAAAAGTGTAAATCATTTTTTTGATGCCATGTGTCTATCCCTGCATATGGACAGACCTTAGGCGTTCATTAAAAAGGCAGACCCAATCTGCACCAAAACGAAGTTGACTCCTTTCCTCGAAAGTGGCAAGAAATTAAAGAGCTAGTTATGGCCACTAGACCAAGGATGAAACGCCAAATAAAGGAAATATTTCCCAAGAAGCTCTTTAGTTTCTTTATTGATTAGATAGTAAATCCTATATAATATTACTTAGCAGGTGTTACTTTTTTTATTTTTTTTGGTAAAATAGGTGTTACTTTGGTTGATAACACAATATTTAAGGGGTTCACCAACAATATGTCGTGTTTTGAGTCTCATTGTTTAATTACGGTACTGAGATTTTCATATCAGGCATTTAAATTAAGGAACCCTGTTACTATATGATTTTTTTTTCGAGGATAAACCACGCCACTACGCACAAGGCGTTGATTTGAAAGAGTCCTCTATGCCGGCGCAGAGTTGGTGCACCCCCTTAAAAATCGACTAAGATCCTCCAGACAACACCCCCCTTAAAAATAACTAAGATCCTCCAGGCAACAGGCCAAGTCACCAGAACCATCCGACTTTTTAAACATTGGGACAAACTATGCCATCATGCACAAGGCTTTGACTTTTCCTAGCCAAAATCACCATGTCACATTTAATATATTTATTTATTTATTTTATTAAAGCACAAGAATGACTCAACTTCTAAGGAAAATGAAAAAGAAAAAGAGAGGAATAACTAAACTTCATGGCGTAAACGCGGATTAAAATGTGACCTATATTGACTTGGCTATCTCTTTTCTGTTCGTCGCATAACCTTGATATGAGACAAAATTACACTTTAAAACAAATAGAAAGGTATGCTTGGGTCAATTATATAATCAAGCTAGCTTCGACAAGAACGAAAACTCTCTGATAATTCGACCTCGTCTAAATAATGACTAATTGTTCTTTAGTTGTTTCTCATTTAAGATTTATTATTGTGGACACGCTAGATGATGGCTTTGAGAGGACTATGTCCACTTATTGGAGGAAATTTTTTTACACTAATTAGTAATAGTTGTTTCCAACATGACTAGTTCATTTAGATGAAACAATATGAGACCATTTCAATGAATTTTATCTATAAAAAGCATCCTTGCCATGCCAGAGTTCTCATCTAACGACCAAGCAAAAATAATTGGATTGATAATGGGTGCTCACATTCTTGTTGTCTTATCCGTCTTGGCCTTGGCTTCCTCTACTGCTTTCGCCTCTGATCCCGGCCCTCTCCAAGACTTCTGTGTTGCACTTAATGATACTGAGTCTGCTGGTAAATCCACTCTTCCTTTCTTTTTCTTCTAGCCTTACTCATTTACTCATTAGTGCGATGGCAACAAAGTGATGAACACACACGCATGCCCGCCTTATGTTTATTATCAGTAGATAAGAAATATTGCCTTCTTTTTTCTTTTGGGATAAGAATTCTTACGATTGGATAGAACGTCTATCATTCTTGATGGATGGTACTACCCAGACCATGAACATAGTACAGGAATCACTTATCGCTATAAAGCACTCTCATCATTCATTAGGCTTGATTTATGCTTACCAACATTCTCTAATGTTTTGTAGTGTTCGTCAATGGGAAATTCTGTAAAGATCCCAAACTTGCTACTGCTGATGATTTCTACTTTGGGGGGCTTCACATACCCGGAAACACGTCAAACCCAGTTGGTTCAAAAGTCACCACAGTGAATGTAAACCAGATACCTGGACTCAACACTCTTGGCATCTCCATGGTTCGCATTGACTATGCTCCATATGGTCTCAATCCTCCCCATACGCACCCTCGTGCCACTGAGATCCTAGTAGTCTTGGAGGGCACCCTTTATGTTGGCTTCGTCACTTCCAACCCAGAGAACCGCCTCATCACCAAAGTCCTAAATAAGGGAGATGTGTTTGTGTTCCCCGTAGGCCTCATTCACTTCCAATTCAATTTGGGAGAGACAAATGCCGTCGCAATTGCTGCTTTAAGCAGTCAGAACCCTGGTGTTATCACTATTGCTAATGCAGTCTTCGGATCAACGCCACCCATCAATGATGATGTTCTTGTTAAGGCCTTCCAGCTCGACAAAAACGTTGTTGATTATCTCCAAGCTCAGCTTTGGATGGACAACAACTAGAAAGACACTACCACTCTATTAAGTTAACCCATGAATTTGCTCCGTTGAATTTGCTGGCTACTTACTTTGCATTATCCAAATATAATAAAATGTTTTTTGTTTCGAACTGAATAAAATTAAGTCTTTTCTTATGAGTGAGATGAAATTACAGCAAGTTGAGTAGAGTAAAAGTAAAATAAAGCTTAACAAATGAGGATCAACAAGACTAATTATTCTGTTTCAGTTACATTATAAAAAATATATAATTTAAGAAATAAAGATGAATGAAAGAGAAAGTGTTTAGTTTGTGCAAGACGGTGTTGCAATCTGGGTTTAGGTGTATGGCAAAAGCTGAATGCTCTCGGTGGTAGAATTGCTTGAAATAAAAAAAAGTAATAAATGTTCTGTCCAGGATTTTGTATGTCCTACGGTATCCTACACACAAAGGATGGGTGGGTAGAGTTAAAACTGTAAAAACAGTTTTCAAATAAAAAAATAATATAAAAATAGGTACCCAAAAAAATGGGGTGTATTATGTATAGGGTTAAAACCGTTAAAAGTGTTCAAATGAATATTTGCTCCCCAGTTAATTAAAAGAGGCACCAAATTCAAAAAACCATAATGTGCCAGCCTGTAGTAGAGGATATGGTAGGACATACAAAATCCTGAACAGAACATCTGCTCCATAAAAATGATATAAGTATGGTTGATATGAACAGTTGATCACCCATTAGATCTAACAGAAACCACCATATCTCTGTGTGTCCCATTCATACACAAGAAAATTATTTTATGAAATAAAGTACCTGTTGTTAGTTATACGGTAAGATTTCCAAGAATATATATCAGGATTCTTTAAGCACAACATCTGATTATGTATTCACTTTGGAGAGACATTATAAGTTGGAGGAGTATGAAGAAGCATTGCATTACAAACTCCAGAGTGAAGCAACATTACGCTACAAACTCTAAAGAGCAAGACTATGTTGTGGCTTGAAATGAAGTGATAAAAAGAGGAGTTTGGCTAAGCATGTTCTTATGAAACTAAATATGATTCCCTCAGTTCAGTCGCGATTATACTCTACATTAATAATAGTGGTGCATTAATTACGTAAGTAATGAAGCCTAAATTAATATCAATATCTAATATAACTATAATAAAACAGAACCTTCAAGACTTTTCTCTCTCATCCAGTTGGCACTCTTTTTTATCTTTCTTTTATTTTCTAACAAATCAAAGATTTACACATCAACTCAAGCCATTTCAACAAAAGCAAAATGACTGCTATCTAAGCAATTTTTTTTCCTAATTGATTGAAGACTCTAAATTTATCTCTTCATCTTCCTCGCCTATTGATTACTCTTAGAAGCATCAAACCATTTTCTCTCTCATATAAACCATTAAAGTTTTAATAAGAAAAAAAAATCAGGTATTTTCATTTATATACAACAAAATTTGTTTTTAACAGCATACTTTTAGGCAGCGTTACTAAAAACGATGTCTAAAGTGAATAATATACAGTGTTTTCTATAATACACTTTATAAAGGGACAAAAGGAATACACAACATTTATAAAACGCTGTATAAACTTAAATTAAAATGCAAAAAGAGAATAGACAACGTTTTGAAAATGCTGTAAAAAAAACATAAACTCTTATCATTTATGTTTGCGTTTAAAAACGTGGTATAAGCTAAGATCCCACGCTTTTGTGTGTGCGTGTGTGTGCATTCTCTTATTTTGCTCCTCGTACGCAACATCTCTATTTCTACCTTTGTTCCCACATCTCTGTGTTTTAGGGTTTATAAAGGAGCACCCAAAATCGCAAAAGGGAAAAATTGCCGCCGCCCACAAAAACGAAAGGTAACCCTTGCTCATCCCTCTCTCACTTTCTTTTTCCCTTCTCTCTCTCTCTGGTTCTCCTTCCCCCTTCCCCATCTCTCCTCTCTCTCTGCTAACCCGCACCCTTTCCTCTCTCTCTCTCTCTCTCTAGCATCTCTCTCTCTCTTCTCTCGGTCTCACCAACACCTCCATTCCCTCTCCCTACGCCTCGCTCTCTCTTCCTCTCTCTCTCTCTCTCTCTCTCTCTCTCTCTCTCTCTTGCCCTCTCGCCCTCTCTTTCCCTCTCTCTTCTCTAATCTCTCTCTCTCTCTCTCATCCTCCCGCTCTCTCTTTCCTTATTACTCTCTCTTCCCCTCTCTATTCTCTGATCTCTCTCTCTCGCCCTCCCTCTCTCTTTCCCTATCACTCTCTCTCTCTCTAGCCACCTAGCTGGCGAGCCTCTCTTGCAATCTCCAAAAAGGTTTTCTGTATTTATCTCCTCATGTTTCTTGTCTTTAAATGTTTTAGAGAGTTTAGATCTGGAGCCCAAGTTACTAACTAAAGAAGGTAAAAATTGATTCTCTCTTTACATTTTTTTTCTTCGTTTTGGCCTCTTTTTAATTCACTATGATGAAATGGATGAGAAATTTGTGGTTTTTCTTGGAATATATATATATATATATATATATATATATTTATATATATATATATATATATATAGA
>JAOXJP010227517.1:0-11290 GCA_025762735.1 Platanus orientalis | reverse complement strand
GTTGTTTATTTTTAAAAATCATTGATTTCACTAGGACTTAACCCAATACTTTTGTAAAAAACAATTTTTATTAACTACACTATATACTATTGATAATTTTAAAATAATTAGTATATTATAAATAATACATATATATTATATATATATATATATAAGTGCAGGTCTTGGGCCGGGTTTGGGCCCTCATCGGGCTTAGCTCGGGCCGGGCTTTTTTGGGCCAATTTGAGAGTTGGGCTCGGGCCTGGCCGGCCCATGCCCACCCCTACTTAATGGAAAATCTAACTCATGTTAACCTTAAGAAATTGTGAGGAGGTTTTTTAGCACACAAAGAAGGTATTATATTTCAGTAGCTTGAAAGAGCAAAACTACCATTAACCTTTAAAAAGAAATGAAATAAAATAAAATGAAAAGAGAAGAGAGCAGCAAAACTACTACAAGACAAGTTCTTAATGTTTTCTGCTTTAGTTTCTAACTCTTCATTACCTTCATTAGAGTTGAAAGAGAAGGGGGTGGGGAGAGAGCAGTGGAACTCATGAAGGTAAGAACTATAGACCTTTGTGGGCGTGTTTGGTTGGGTGCTCCATTCCATTCCACAACCATAATCCTAATCTGAAAGACTTGGTTTTCCTAAAAAATAATCTCTCTCGGTTTTTTCTGTTCAAATAAGCATTCTTATGCTCCTGTTTTAGTTAATAAAACCAGTCGTTTTAACTCTTCAACACCGCTTACCCAGTGGTTTTGACTTAATCACTACTATTAAATGGAAGAACCCAATAACAGATTTGGGATATGCAGTAATTCCAGTTCCTTTTTCTCCAATTAATCCCAAATTTGCTTGCCATTTTCATCCTCACGATGAGACATCTTTCTAATAGTAATTCAACACGTGTACAAAAGCTTTTTGGTTGATAAAAAAATTATAATAGGGTTCAATCTAGAGCTAAACCCATCAAGCCCACCGTGTCCTTTCTTCAATGCTTCAACCCCATTTATACAGTCTTACGCGTTGGATACAAATCCCTGTAGGGGAGGCAATTTTCTTTGCTATCTTAAACATGGAGAAGAGCTGGTTTATGGCTCTTCTCCTCCTCCAAATCATTCAATCAGAAGCTGCTTTTGGAGTTGGTGGAGGTGTTGGTGTTGCAGTTAGTGGTGGTGGAGGTGGTGGTGGTGGTGGTGGAGCTGTATGGGTTGGTGGAGGAGTCAACACTCAAACCCCACCAGGGTCTTCAAATTCAAGCCTCAATGGAGCTTACACAGCCCTCCAAGCATGGAAATCTGCTATAACAGATGACCCATTTCGCTTCTTAGACAACTGGGTAGGCTATAATGTCTGTTCTTACAGAGGAGTCTTTTGTCTAAATCCGCAAGAAGAAATGTCTGCATCATCAGGCCTTGTTGTTGCAGGTATAGATCTCAATCATGCCAACCTCCAAGGCTCACTAGTGAAGGAACTTTCTCTGCTTTCAGGCCTCTCTCTGCTTCACCTCAACAGTAACCGATTTGCAGGCACAATTCCTGGTACCTTCAAAGATCTGTCATCTCTCTCTGAGTTAGACCTCAGTAACAACCACTTCTCTGGCCCTTTCCCTTCAGTCACTCTTCTCATTCCAAACCTCATTTACTTGGATCTCAGATTCAACAACTTCTCAGGACCCATCCCTGAAGATCTCTTCAACAAAAACCTAGACGCAATCTTCCTCAACAACAACCAATTTGAAGGCCAAATTCCTCTAAATTTGGGGAACTCACCAGCTTCTGTGATAAATTTAGCCAATAACAAGTTTAGTGGGAACATCCCACCCACTTTGGGCTACATGGGTCCTTCATTGAAGGAGGTGCTGTTCCTGAATAACCAGTTAACAGGTTGTGTTCCAGAAGGGGTTGGGTTCTTAACAGAGATGGAAGTTTTGGATGTGAGCTTCAATTCACTGACGGGTCATTTGCCTAATTCAATATCCTGTTTGAATGAGATTGAGGTTCTCAATCTGGCTCACAACAACCTATCCGGGGTTTTATCAGACATGGTTTGTTCACTGAGGAGCCTTATTAATCTTACTGTTTCTTACAATTTCTTTTCTGGGTTTAGCCAGGGATGCAGCAAATTATTTTTCAGGAATGTGGGATTCGATTTCTCAGGGAACTGCATTCCGGGTAGAGACATGCAAAGGCCTCAACCAGAGTGTTCTATGATACCAGGAGGTGGGTTGAATTGTTTGAGAATCCCTTTGCCAAAGGCTTTGGTTTGTGGTTCAATGGATCAACCACCAGATGCGAATCCGGGGTCTCCATCTCACATGTTAGCTCCTTCAATATCTCCTCCATCTCCATGAGATACAGAGAGAGAGAGAGAGAGAGAGAGAGAGAGAGAGTACATTGCTTGTCTATGTGAAAGAGGTCAATGCCTGCTTCATTTATTAAGAGCATTAATGATTCGGAACACCCAATTTTTTTCAGATCTGCAGGCTACTTTTTGGAATTCTGTATAGAGATGAGTCAAGATATGCCAAAACTTTTTTTAGTGACGAAATGTTCTCTCTTTTTTTTTTTTGTAATATTGAACTGTTCTATCTAGCACTTGATTTTTTTATTCTTCTCGTAAAATCCGGTTCTTAAATTCGAGGGGGAAAGGATCTGCTCCGCACAATTTGTTTTGTCTCCATGTCCTCATATACAAAAGGTGAGGTGAGGTGTATAGGGTTAAAACTGTAAAATTATTTTCAAATGAAAAAATAGGTACCAATAAAAATTGGGTTTATAGGGCTAATAAAAAATGTTCATATTAACGTTAGCTCACTATTTCTCATAACCGTCTCACCTTTTTTTTTTCCACCTAAGAAATGAGATCCAATAAAATCTACAAGCAACATAGAAGGAAGAAATCATGCAAAATACAAGATTTACTTGAAAAACCTCAATTTAGAGAAAAATCACGGAATTGGAAATAAAACTTTTGCTATTATGAATGAACTTTGGGAACCTTTCTTTCTTACTCTAGAGCAAAATATATAAATACCCTAAAAACCTTAATACATCACGGATACAATTCGATACATAAACAAAGAAACAAAAAAAGTGTCAATTTTTTTTTTTTGTATATGGGTTTTTCTTCATATTACACCCGGGTTAGATTTCGGATTGAATTCTTGATGTTAACCCGACAAATCAAACTTCACACATTACACTCTTTGGGTGTAGCCAATCAAATTCAAAAGACCATCATGTGTCACGTGTCAGCTTGTAGTGTGGGGACTAAGGGGGACAAACAAACTTGGGTGTAGCAGATCTTTCCAATGAAGCTTCCACAATATGCTGTGCACTGTAGAGTAGCCTTGCTTGGGTATACAAAAAAAAAAGAAAAGAAATAACTTCCACAATTTAAACTAATTAAAAAAGAGAAAATAGCAAGAGAAGGCAAATAAAAAAATCCAGTAAATGAATCTATCAAAAAACAAAAACAGATCATATCTCTCGGTTGCTCTGAATGATCCTGGACATCGGGTGGACAGGATTGAAGGTGCATCATCCTCAAAGCTTCTTTAAGTATCACATATTTTCCATAATATTCTTATAGGAAATTTTTACATAAATCGTTGCAATATTCATTTATTTATTTTTGGGTGGGGGTTGCAGCATTAAATTGAGAAATGAAAAGTGGTGGTGACAGCACCATAGTGGTTGGTGTAATGGTGTTGGGTGCCTTAGACTATTAAGTGGGCCACCCTAATTAATCTATCAAAGGATTAGGCTTTATCTTCTTCAACAGGTAAGGAACATGGTCTTAACAATGGTCGTTGTAACGGTCCTTGTGGTAGATTGTTTCAATAAAAACGTCAATAACAGCCTTTATTCCATTTTTCTTTCAGCGTTTGTATCATTCTCAGGTTTCCGGAGAACTGCAAGAGGTGTCCTCTTACTTGCTGGTTGTGAGAAGTGAGAGATCCTGATTTCTTTGATTATCTGGTTTTGAGTGTGAATCTCCACTCCCCTACGTGTTGATAACGGAAGGTCTTTATGACTATTAAATGATATTAAAACACTTTTTCTAATTGATAGTTTTTAAATTTTAGTGTTTTCAAATTGCTAAAAAAAACTAGCTTTTGGAAATAGTCCCACATGGGAAATTTGATAAAACTATTTGCACTATATAAGATTTAGCACTTCCACTATTTTGTGTATTATGAGAGTCCTCTCTCTATAACTTGTTGCTATGGTGTAGCAAAGTGCATACACACGTACACGAGTACAGGTTCGGGTGCGGGTAAAAGCTTGGGTGCAAGACCGTTGGAGACACACTTAACACATGCAATATGGTTGTAAGATTCCTTTTCTACATCTCAGATGAGTTTTCATAGAACCGAGTTAGTCGTGGGAAAATGTTCAAACTTGGACTAGTGCACGAATGATCCAGTGCGGAAATGAACCATAAAAGTATGTGAATGTGCTGAACCAAAGTGCACGAAAGAGAATGCTCAAATGTGTGCAAATGACTAGGCCAAAGTACGCGAATGAGATGGAACTAAATCCACTCACCACATATTAAAGTACACGAATGAGATGGAACCAAGTCTACTTGTCAGAGATTGGAGTGTGATTGAGATGGACCAAGTCCATTTGCCATGGGCTTGAGTGCAGGAATGAGATGAACCAAATCCATTTGCCATGGGATGGAGTGCACAAATGAGAATGACCAAGTCCATTTGCCACGGGTTGGGCTCATTCGTGACGGCCCTGAATAGAGCCAAAGTTGCATTTGATGCAAGAAAGACCCATTTTGATGGTCCATTTGCCTATGTATGCTTTATTAATTGCCACCCGAATTTGAATAAATGTTCAGGGTAGTTGAGGGCTTGTAAAATGGGCCAAAGTGGGCTAAAACCCACTAGTTGGTAAGAGTGGGAAGGAAAACAAGGAAAGAAAGCCGAAGAGGAAGAAGAGGAGGAGAAGAAGAAGAGGCCGAATGGCCATGAACTTACTAGCCCGCGAATGTCTTCTCTCTCTTTCTCCCTTTCACTTTTTGTCCTTGGACATAAGGTCCGTTTTGTACATAGACTCGCTCTATTGCAAAAGGTGGTAGCTTGAGTCCATGCGCTTCAAATCCTCACATGGTGATTCATTTGAAACAACACTATATTGGGGGTCCTTGTCTTCGTGACTTAGTGTTGACATATGGTATTCATCTTCCTAAGGAAAAACTCTGCCAAAATTTTCATAAAATTTGGACATGTTTTGTCACTTGATTTTATGCGTACTCGACCGTGAATGGGCAATAAGTTGTATGGAGGTATCGAGTCTCTCTAGGGTGTGCACCTCATTGAGAGACGGGACATGGTCCGAGCTTGGTTGTATCCCGGTGTTAACAGGCTTATGGTCCCTTGCACATAAAGTGGGATGCCTCAACTATCCTTAAGAAATGTGATAACGACACCTCCATGTCTCGGATTAGTCTGGTAGAACTACATCTGGTTTGATTTCCATAGAAAGGGGGTATGTAGGTAGCCTGAGGACAGGAACACTGATGGCACAGCTACACCCTAAAGACCCTAAAATCCACTCTATTACATGCTATTGAGGTTACAGAACTCGGCCACTTTTGCAAGTGATGTGACATCCAGGATCGTTACAAGAATCAACAATTTGAGGATAGGTTCACTCATGTGTCGAAAATGGCCAAAGAGTTTAAGTTCTAAATAGGGACCGTAGTTCACGAATGGATAACTCGTGAATGATTCAGTTCGCGCAAGTTCATGAATGAGTCATTTTGCACAAGCTCACGAATGAAATGCTAAAGCATTTTTCATGACAAAGGGAGTTTGCGATTAGACCATTCTCACGACCGTAAAGTGTGATTTGGTAATTTTTGTGAATGGACTGCTTATCACCAAAGGATGTCACTACGAATGTAGAGTATCGTGACTGTTACGTATTTGCGATTAGGTTAATCTTTTGTATACAATAGAAGATGAAGATTTCTATGTTTATGAAGCTAAAACCTTTAACACTTGCAGTTATGATTTGTAAACATATTTAGACATGTTGTGAGCTACGTTAGGGTGGTAGGTCTCTGTTAATGCATGACTAATGCAAGTTATCGGAACTGAGTAAGGTTTCATAGGAAACTGACATGGTAGAACACTTAGAGATGTCTAGGATTGTATACTTAGTTATAAGCCAGATCCCACGAGTTCAATGTTATTGAACCAGGTTGCCCTATGTTGGTCGGTTACAAATATGATACATGGTATCAACACAAGTCTAGGACTTGTAAGTGTGTCATATTGAAATACCTAGTAGATGTAGATAAGTATTATAGCCATGTGAAGGCTCTTAGGTGCTTTGAAGGAAATGTCCAACTATGACTTGTCTCATCAGTTAGAAATGTTAAACATACGAAAACTTTAATGAAAACCTACTATGAGGTAATAGGGTCAAGCAACCTTTATAGTTGTAAAAAGTCAATTAGATTGACTAGTGTCCATCGTCTTCTTGGAAATGACATTTTAAGTTAGGGTACGTAGGATAAGATGAGACATTTGTGGTAGTTGATTCAAGATCAACACCGAAAGAGGTGACATATATATATATATATAATTATTAGTAGGAGTTGACATATACAAATGTCAAAGATACGTTCAGTTTCCGCAAACTAGTGTGGGTGTGATAATGAACATATCGTTGTTAGTACCTCTATATCTAGGCTGTTAGATAAGACTTTACTAAGTTCTAATTCCTAGGAGGTCAATACTCTAATGGAATGTCTTGTATGTTTTAACATCAGGGGCATGCTCATCTTAGATGCTCTAGTGAGCGATGACTAAATCATTAGGGATTCAAGTCTGATTAAATATCGACCCGCAGTTGTGTGTTCATTGTTTAAGAATTCAATGTGTTCGGTATGAACAAGTCTAGTGAAACTGACTTAGAACACAATGGTAAGAACATGGCTAAGATGAGATTTATAATCTCATGAACATAAGGCATGAGTCGTTTACTCTAATAGCTTTAAAATTAGATCCTAAGATCTAAGAGAGCATTAGGATTTTGAACTAGTTAATTCTGTCTGGGACAGATGTAACTGGATTTCAGCATATAACACTTTGTGTGAGTTGTAGCTGAATGATAATCCACAAGTAGATCTATGTGAAGAGGTCAGAATGATCTGTTCATACAGAACGATGCCTTATGAGTGTTTCTCTACTTTGGAAGCTTCATATTGAATATGGACATGGAAAAAATCCACAAGATGGATTAAGCTTGTTAGGCAAGCCTCCAAGGTTAGCCAAAGAGGAATAGATAAGTGTTTTATGGATACTAGACCATAATCTTGTAAAAATTGGTATTCTAAGAATATCTGCCCCAAAGGATTGAATGTCCAAGTTCTAGATCTAGTAAGATCACATTTCTTTAAGTAAATCTTAGAAATAGTGGGGGTAAGGAGACATGTATCAACAAACACTAGTGAGTCTGAGGACAGGTGAAAACTAAGAACCTTAGATGGTTGTCAGTGTAGATAAAACCAAACATAATTAGTTCTGGCAGAAGGAAATCCAAGTCTACCATAAGACCATGTGGCAGTATACTATTATACAATGATAGATGATGCAATAAATAGGATTGTGATGGTTGATGGTATAAATTACACTTAGGAGAGTGTGGCAGATCTTCCTAGAAGGGTATGCACTAATCAAGATGAAAAGAGCTTTCAGATGAAACTCAGTTTTGATGGTGTGATAGAAGAATATCTTCTTTGTTGACTGATTGGCCACCATTGTCATCTTTGTTAGACAAAAGAACTTAGTTTTATGAAAGATGCCCTAAGTTAAGTAAAATTAATCAGATGGTATCTTGACTGTGTAATAATTTCTAATTATTAAATCAAATGAGTTGAGAAGTTTTTCCTAAGAGGATAAACTTAAGAAAGCCATCACATGTGGCAGCCAGAAGAGTGTCATACTCAACAATGATTAAAAAGTTTTAGAAATCCCGGAGCGCATCAAAAGGAACACTGAATCATGACATGATGTGTTGGTGTACTCTCAATGGCAATGGATTGAAATCCAAGTAAAGCCTTGTTTGTCTTAAAAGACTAATGAGAGTTGCATGTGGTGCAATAGTGTCTATGATACGAAAGTCTGTTAGTCAAGGACTGACATAAAAGACTTAGGATTGTCATTAACCTCTGTAGAGCAAGTCTGTCTATTAGGACAAAATGAGATTGATGTACACAATCCAGAATATTAAGTGTTGGCTCTTAGAGTAAAGCTCATTGTGATTGAGTGTGTCTTGGCAATATAACCCTTGACATTGGCAAAAGCTAATATGAAATTAGAATTTGGCTTAAAGAGATCTCAGTATCTAGAAACTCCGTTTTAAATGGTCATTAATAAGCCATGGACTATGCTAGTTTCAGAATACCTTGAAAAAGGTTATAAGAGTAGATACATGAGGTGAATAGGCAGATGACATTAATTGTCAAAAGGTTTGGTTCAAATGTATCGGGGATACAAAGAACCTTGAAATCCATATAGAATGGATATGCTGGTGTCTACGAACATAATAAATTGCCTGTTGTTGGGGTTTGGTTAAATCTGAATCCATGATTGCTAGGATAAGAAGAAGCTCCATGAAATTTGGAAGCAATGTGTGTGGCTTATTCTTGGGGAATTAGAGCCAAAATCCTGTTTAAAGGACATGTAGTTAGGATTTGTGATATCAGTGAACGCACTAATACGAATGCCATGAGTAATGACCATTCGATACATTCAGATTATGATCTGATGTATTAGCAGTGTCAAGTTTGTGTCCGTAATCACTTGGAACTCAATTGGTAACTAATAGATGACTTAATGTCTATTGAACTAGGATAGTGTGCCTGAAGCACGTTATGTACATTATGTACTTATTCATATTTGAAAACCTATGGGACAATTGTGTTAAGTTATTCAGGTTTGAACACCTGAAGAACACTTGCTAAAAAAATTCAAGTGGAGGTACTTGATGGACAAAAATGTCAAAAAATTACTTAATAAGTGATAAAGGATTTATTTAAAAAATATGCATGTTAGAGGGGTTGATACACGATAAGCTTGGGGCTGTCTGAAGTATAGAGCCATCTATGATGGTTAACTCGCTTTGTGAAAAAAGCATAGGAGATTTTAATCTTTGAATATCGAAAGGATCAGATAAACCTATAAGGTGGTGCTGATGGACACCCAACTTGGCTATCTCAAGTTCAAAGGGAAACCAACTTAAGCTGCCCGAAGCTTCAATGGGTAAACGATCAATATTATGGGAAGCACAACCATCTCTTAATGACTATAGTCTGTTCTTATGACATTGCCACAGAAGAAATACTGTGGAGTAGTGCTTCAAGCCTACAGTCTAGGACTATGGATGGAATGTTGAGAACCAAGTGAGAATATGGCAAGTCTAGGATTACAATTGGTTTCTCTTAAAGAGTTTAATTTGGAAACTTGGGTTGGGTTGAAATAACACCCAGGTTGAGCTGAAACATGCTCTGGATGAGTTAAAACAAACTCTAGTTGAGTTAAAACATGCTTTGATGGGTTGAAACATACCTAATATGGGATGGAAATGCTCTAGTTGGGTTGAAACATACCCTAGTGGAGCTGAAACATGCTCTTGATGGATCTCAAAATAGTACATCATTAACCGAAGTTTGGTACATTGATACTAAATACGATACTCACGTTTTTTAGGGTGAAAGCTAGTCACTTCCTATGAGATCAAGGTTGTCTCTAGAGCCCTTCAGTAAATCCGGGATGAGCACAGACTCAAAAGTGCCGACTATAAGATGTGTAAACCCTTTCTAGAGGACTGCACGTGTAATGAGCTGGGTTTGTCAAAAGAGATACTAGTTCCAGGGTACTCCACTATGTTCTTAGATATATAATAGTTTATTATACAAGGTGCTAGCTCCAGGGACATCCACCATGCACTGATGCACAGTGACCTTGCTTATTGTCGGTAATACCTATTTTCAAAAATTTTAAAACAAGTGGGGGATTGTTGAAAATGGAAGGTCTTTATGACCATTAAATGACATTAAAACACTTTCCCTAATTGACTATTTCAAATTGTTTAAAAAACTAGCTTTTGGGAATAGTCTCACATGGGAAACTTGGAAAAACTATTTAAACTATATAAGATTAAGCACTCCCACTACCTTGTGTCTTATGAGATCCCTCTCTTTCTAGCTTGTTTCTATGGTGTAGCAAGGTGCATAGCACCTTGCGCACACGCACACACACACGCACACGCATATGTGTACTTGCACGAGCACGGGTCGGGTGCGGGCAAGGACTTGGGTGCAAGGGCGCTTGAGGCACACTTTGCACTTGCATTAGGGTCGCAAGATTCATTTTTGACGTCTCAAATGAGTTCTCGTAGAATTGGGTTAGTTGTAGAAAAATGTTCAAACTTGGACCAGTGCACGAATGACCTAGTGTGCGAATGAACTAGAAAAGTGTGTGAATGTGCTGGACCAAAGTGCACGAGACAGAAGGCTTAAAAGGTGCATGAATGACTAGCCCAAAGTGTGCGAATGAGATGGAACCAAGTCCATTCGCCATAGATTAAAGTGCGCGAATGAGATGGAACCAAGTCCATTCACCATAGATTGAAGTGTGTAAGTGAGATGGACCAAGTCCATTCTCCATGGGCTTGAGTGCGATAATGAGATGAACCAAGTCCATTCGCCACAGGATGGAGTGCGCGAATGAGAATGACCAAGCCCATTCGCCATGGGCTGGGCTCATTCGTGATGGCCCTGAATGGAGCCAAAGTTGCATTTGACGTAAGAAAGGCCCATTCCGATGGCCCATTCGCCCATGTATGCCTGATTAATTGCCACCCTTATTTGGACAAGTGTCTAAGGTAGTTGAGGGCTTATAAAAGGGGTCAAAGTGGGCTAAGACCCATTAATTGGCAGGAGTGGGAAGGAAAACAAGGAAAGAGAGCCGAAGAGGAAGAAAGGAAGAGGAAGAAGAGGAGGTGAAGAAGAAGAGGCTAAATGGCCATGAGCTTACTAGCCCTCGAATGTCTTCTCTCTCTTTCTCCCTTTCACTTTTTGTCCTTGGACCTAGGGTCCGTTTTGCACATGGACTCACTCCCTTGCAAAAGGTGGCAGCTTGAGTCCATGGGCTCCAAATCCTCACACATTGGTTCCTTCGAAACAATACTGTGTTAGAGGTCCTTGTCTTCGTGACTTGTGTAAGCACCCAATTTTGGTGCGACTCCCAATTTTTGGCGTCTCTCTTCAGGTCGACAG
>JAOXJP010227516.1:0-11290 GCA_025762735.1 Platanus orientalis | reverse complement strand
ACTAGAGGAAGGCCAAAATTGACCTGGGTGGAGGTGGTAAAGAGGGACATGACAGCTTGTAATTTAACAGCAGATAAGGCCCTAAACAGAGCGGAATGGTGGAACAGGATTCGTGTAGTCGACCTTAAATAGTTGGGATAAGGTTGTTTGTTGTTTGTTGTTGTTGTTTTGTATAAAATAATTAAAATATACATATAATTTATGATCATTTTTAAATATCAAAGCATAATTTTATACTTAATAGATTATATATATATATTGACTGGATAACAAAAAGTTTGGATTTTTTCAAGAATATGAAGTTTCAGCCAAAAATATGGTCAATGTATTTCTCATTTAGGCTGCGTTTGGATTAATGGATTTGGAGTTTCCATTTAAAATTGGATTCTACAGAATTAAAAACCACAGAATCTAACGTAGGAGATTCAAATTTTCATCCATTTGGATGCCCTAATTAAATAGATGGAATGAAATCTTGATTTCACATAAAATCTTAATATCTGAAAATCTAAAAATCAAAATATTGAAATGAATTATGAAATTTTGAAAATCTCGGGAAAGTTTCATCAATGTGTTGACATGTAATCTGAACTTTTGAAGAGCATTTTCAACACCAAGGGAACCTGAAATCTAAAAAAAATGAACGAAGCTTAGAGAAGCTTCAACACCGTGAGACAAATATATGAAAATATAAAAAAAAATGAAATGTGAAAATATAGAAAACCCTCTTTGGATTTAGCTGAGATAGAGAGTGAAAGAGAGATGTAGGGTAGTAAGAGATTGATCTTCCAAGAGAGAGATGAGGAGAGAGAAAGAGAGGGAGAGAGATGAAATGAAATTCCTTGAAAGAAATCAGGCACGTTGATGAGGAGGGAAGCAAAATTGGGGATTTCAAAGATATTAATGCTAAATGCCAGATCTTGTTGAGAGTCAGAGAGATTTGCAGCATGCACCTTTGAATACTGGCTGTACAATTTATATATGTCTTTTGAATACCAGTTGTGCAATTTATATATGCCCTAATTAAAGAGAAGAAAAGGGAAGACTCATATCAGGAGAAAGCTTTACCTCATACCAGATAGAGGGAGAAAGAGAAAGAGACCTGATCAAGCCCTAAGTTGAGGACGATAGATGTTCTTTTAACAGTGTTGGTCTCTGTCAAAAGAACCCAGGGTAGAAGAGGACGATGGAGACAATGCTTCATCCCGTGAAGTGAGAATTGAAAATTAACCACCCTCCACTAAGGATTTCATTTCCGCAGATTTGACTGTCAATTCCATGCTTCAATTCATCCCTGAAATTGGCGAATTTCATTTATATCCCATCCAAACGACATAATTGGAATTGGAGGGAGAAAATAACAACTCCGCACCTCAATTCCGCAAATCCAAACACAACCATAGCTAATGTGTTATAATGGTTTCTTTATAATAAAGAAGCATATAAGAATGTATAGACTTTTAAAACAACTCACTCACCAATTTTATGGTGTCAATAATAGTCGAGAAGAGCACTATAATTTTGGTATAAAATAAATTATTTTATTAAGGTAGCATTTGGATAAACTGATAATTGACTCTTAACTTGAAAATAAGTTACTTTTTTATATTTATAGGATTCAATCTATCAAAATTTTCGCCTAAGTAAATGGCACAACTTATCAGGTAACTTGTTGGATCCCAACTTAAAAATAAGTTGATTCTCTACTCTCTCTCCTACTTATTAAGTAACTTTTAAATTTGAAAACCAAACACAAAAACACTGGGACTTAAGACTTTGGAGTGCTAGAAGTCATAAGTTGTTAAAAATAAGTTTATCCAAACGCTAAAAAAACCCATCAAATAAAATAATCTCTTTTCTACATTTGATTTGATTCCCAGTTCCGAATTCCATACTTGCCAAGACTACTGTCGAGAAGGGAATACCATTTACAAATTTAGATAGTTGTAGGATTGGTGACATTTAGACTAACAAATCCAATAGCTAAGGTAGCCCTAAAACCCATTCCTTGAGGGTTTTTTTTTTTTTAATTATTATTATGAATAACAAATATTTTATAATAAATGAAAAGAAAAAAATACAATGAAATGGTGGAGATGAGATGGGCATTCCCATATAGCTGAATAAAAAAAGAAAAACATTGTCTTTGGAAAAAAAAAATACATTCATAGAAGAATGTGTCCAAATTAATATCTGTGGTGTCTCCTCACCCACATCATCTCTGTTCAGGATGTGACATGATGTTTTACAAAGGGTGCATTAATAAATACACATGTATTTATCTATTATGTATTTATAATAATACCCTCCTTTGACTCATATGTATTGACTCAAACACATGTCACACACTTGTTGGTAATGGAGTGATATCTGTCCATTCAAAGCGGAGCTGATTCAAAATCGAGTTCACATCATCTCCGGTCTCAATGGACAGGTATCACATCAAAATCCTTTTTGACTAATTCATTTATTAATGTATAATTGTTTACGTAAAAATTTTAAAAACTTCAACCAAAATTTTAAAAAATTATACACGTGTCAGCAGTAGACACTCATTACAAGATAATGTAATTTAGCCTACTGCAGAAGATCCTGAGTGTATTGGCGCTAAAGTTTAATGTGAAAGTCAATAAGAAATAGTAGTGGCCTTTTCGAATGAACGAGGTGGGTTGGGGCGGAATCCCTCCCTACTACTTTAGTAGTACGCTAGCGCACGCCGTAAGTCCAATGATCGAGACAATTTTAGTCCCAAGACCAAGTAAAGCATTCCTCAGTACTTTATTTAATCTGTTTGCCCATTCCCCGACTTCCATAAGGTTCGTTATTCTAAAGGTGGCTTTCTCCGTCCTCGAAAGCGCTTCTCGCCCCTGCTTCAGTGTTCTCTCTGCTTCTTCCCATAAGGGTTTAACTGAAAGGTACGTCTTCTCCTCTCCTCCTCCTCCTTGTCCTTCCTTATGATCATGGCATCATCTTCTGTTCTCTTCTCCGATTCCATCGTTTTTTTATGATGTTATTTAGCTGTATCGATTGCTAGGGATCGGTTCGTGTCGTTTTGATGTGGGTTCTGGTTATAGATTGTTTGCATATAGTTGTGAAAGACTATTTTGTAGATTTTAGTTCATAATAGTGGGTGTTTTCTTCATTTGTCGATTTCGTACTTGTTGACTCTGAGCTGGTTAAAAATGGTGCTTTGATGCATCTCAACGGGTTTAGGTTTTTGATATTGGGTTTTGAATACATAGGAAACCTATAGCTTTTGGTGGGGTGAAGTTGTTGTTCTGTAGGAAGCTGTAAATCCAGACTGTGATGAGAAAATGGGTAGATATCTATCTTTTTGTTACTTTAATTTTTGGGTTTTATTAGTAAAGTCAAAATCAATCGGTTAGGGTTGGGGTTGCCACAGTAGATGGTTATGGATTCACGTCTGACAGAGTTCTCTGCTTCTATGAATGGATCCAAATTCGATGATGAATTTGTTATTCATCAGAATCGGTTCAATCGCGAAATGGCCTTTCAAGATCGCGAATTCATGGATCTTCCATTTATTCCACCTGATCCAAATCCTAGTACTATTCTTGTGCCGTTTTCCAAAGTGAGCCCGGAGGAAGATTCCCCTGAAGATTTGAATTTCTCCGATGTAGTTCTTAGGTACATAAGCCAGATGCTTATGGAAGAAGACATGGAGGAGAAGACCTATATGTTTCACGAGTCTTTGGCTCTTCAAGCAGCTGAGAAACCCTTTTATGAGATCCTTGGTGAGAAGTATCCCCCTTCGCCCAACCAAACTCCCCTCTATGTTGATCATTATGCGGAAAGCCCAGATGATACCCTTAATAACAATTACAGTAATTATAGCAGTAGCAGCAGCACGGTAGATTCGAATTGGATTCATGACATCGGTGAGTACAGGTCATTTCCAACTTCCATTGACTATACTTCGCAATCCATTTCCCAGACGCCTTCCAGTTATTCTATCAATAACACTAGTGTCATTGAGGGGTTGGTTGAATCTCCGGTAAGTAAAGTTCAGATTCCTGATTTGTTTAGTGAGAGCGAATCTGTTTGGCAGTTCAGGAGAGGAGTTGAGGAAGCTAGCAAATTCCTTCCAAGTGGTAATAATCTGACTATTGACCTAGTGAACCATGAGTTATTACCTTGTGAATCAAAGGAAGAGGCTACAGGTTTTGTGGTCAAGATGGAGATAAGGGACGTGAGGGAGTATTTGCCAAATGGGTCCAGGGGAAGGAAGAATTTGCTCCAGGAAACCATAGATGTAGAAAAAAGGAGGAATAACAAGCAGTCAGCAGTTTACTCTGAAGCAACCTTGCGGTCAGAGATGTTTGATATGGTTTTGCTGTGTAATGCAGGGAAAGATGAGTCCTCTATGTCTACTTTTCCTGTAGTCTTGCAGAATGGAGCTAGCAAGAATGGGCAGGCCAAAGGATCTAATGGTGGAAAGTCTCGTGGTAAGAAACAGGGTGGTAAAAGGGAAGTGGACTTGAGAACACTTCTTATTCAGTGTGCACAAGCTGTTGCAACTGATGATGTTAGGAGTGCAAATGTGCTACTGAAGCAGATCAGGCAGCACTCTTCTCCTATTGGGGATGGGAACCAGAGATTGGCCCATTATTTTGCCACTGGCCTTGAAGCACGCTTGGCTGGCACCTGTAACCAGATTTACACAGGTATGGCTGCCCTGAGTACATCAGCAGCTGATATCTTGAAAGCTTACCATCTATATCTTTCTACGTGCCCATTTAAGAAGATTGCAAATTTTTTTTCAAACCGTACTATTATGAATGTGGCTGAGAATGCAACAAGGCTCCACATTATTCATTTTGGCGTTCTTTATGGTTTCCAATGGCCCTGCCTTATCCAAGAGCTCTCATCCAGACCAGGTGGGCCCCCCAAGCTTCGGATTACAGGGATAGAACTTCCACAACCTGGTTTCCGGCCAAGAGAAAGAGTTGAGGAAACTGGGCGGCGCTTGGCAGATTATGCTAACAGTTTCAATGTTCCATTTGAGTACAATGCCATTGCACAGAAATGGGAGACTATTCAAATTGAGGATCTCAAGCTTGACAGTGATGAAGTGCTTGTTGTGAACTCTTTGTTTCGGTTTAGAAACCTGCTTGATGAGACTGTTGTAGTGGACAGTCCAAGGAATGCTGTTCTTAACCTGATCAGGAGGACGAATCCAGATATTTTTATCCTGGGGATTGTGAATGGGACCTATAGTGCCCCCTTCTTTGTCACACGGTTTCGGGAGGTTCTCTTCCACTTCTCTTCACTTTATGACATGCTTGAAACAAATGTACCACGCGAGCTTGAGGAGAGGATACTGATTGAGAGAGAGATCTTTGGGCGGGAGGCTATGAATGTCATATCATGTGAGGGCTCGGAGAGGCTTAATAGACCAGAGACATACAAGCAGTGGCATGTCCGGAATCTCAGGGCTGGATTCAAGCAGCTTCCTTTGAACCAGGATATCGTGAAGAAGGCAAGGGATAAGTTGAAATCGAGTTACCACAAGGATTTTGTGATCGATGAAGACAGCCAATGGTTGCTGCAGGGATGGAAGGGACGGATTGTTTACGCACTCTCCTCTTGGAGACCTGCATAGGGGTCTTGAAAGCATGCTTTTTTATATGCAGTAAGGGGTGTGATGATCAATGAGCTAGACTGGACTCTCTTCCAAGTGTTATCCTGCCTGTTCCTATGGCTAGTGTACAGGGTAATGCTCATTTTGGGTTTTGAATTTGAATCTATTTTACTTTTTGTTTTTCTATTTTTACTTGGTGACCTGCATTATGTGCTGTATATGTTTTTTAAGTGTATGAGTTTCTTTGGTTGAGTCACTAATTTGCTTTGTAGAGCAGTAAAAAATCTGACCACCACTTGAAAGTAACAGCCAAGATTATCTTCTTTGACCTCTTTCACCTAATTTTATGTGATGTGAGAACTAACTAATACTGAAAAAGAAAAAAAACATTGTGTTAATAAGACTTGTAGTATCAACTGTAACAAACCCTTTGTAGTTAGTAATTATTAATTATTAATCAGATTGATGTCAACAAATACCCCATCCAAAATGATACAGTTATATCAATAAAATGAGATAACTAATTTTATTCGACAAAATGCACTATAGGATGAAAATGATTCAAAAGATTATATCACTTTCATAAACATGTAAGCATAGGCGCTGTGTTTGTTTTGCCATGATAAGAGCTTATTCAATTGAACCATGCAGGGTATTAACACTTTACTTTGCTGACTATGTAACGTAAGTACTTATGTATGCCCCCAGAGAGACACTATTGAATTTTGGATAAAAAACATCAATGCCTTGAACAAGTCAGTATAACCCTGTTTTGTTCTCTGTTTTGCTGGTGAGTGAACTTTGTTCTGTTTGACTAGTGTTAATGAAAAAGTCAGTATAACCCTGGAAAAGTGATAGTTGTATACCTCTCACACTGTCCACTATAATTCTTGCATAAAAAAAAGCATGCAAGTAAAAACTATCTCTCTTTTATATATATATATATATATATATATATGATCTTCATTAAGGGAAGAAAAAAGGAGAAGAATATACAGGTAAGAGAGATCAAAAGATAATGGATGACCTTTAGGTTTTACATTGTAAAGTATAAGAAAAAAATACATGAGTACTAGTCCCTGATGAGGTCATTTATAGGTAAACTCCCTAACTTCTTTAAAATCCATTGCTCAAGTGACCTTGTAGAGAATGGAATCAGCCACCTCAAGAGGAGACCTCACTCCGTCAAATATCCTTCTATTTCTCTCTCTTTCTCCAAATGCCACAACATATGTCATGCATGATCTCAACCAAAATTTCTTACCAAGACTGTCAAGGGAGTCACAATTTCATTGTTACACAAGATTGAGAAGACTACAAGGCATGGTCCTTCCGGATGACACACAACTTAGGAAATGATCCCAAATGAGTCTAGCAAAAGGGTAGTGTATCATGATATGATTACCAGATTCCCAATCCCTCATAAAAAGTGAACAAATATGTTGTGAGAGGTAGATGAAAGGCCACCTCCTTTAAACAACATGGAACTAGGTTTTAGCGGTGTGATTATGTTGCACAAACAAATGATCAGCTCTAAATTCCAAATGCACACCCATGCCATGATACTAGGTGCATGTTGATTTGGTTGGCATGGCTTATGCAACAAAACATCAAGTTGCATACAGTACTCTGAAAAGGATAACTGTATGTCTCGTAAGTTTTGCATGAGTAGTGTTACTCATCTCATATTACTCTTGCAGAGAAACCCTTTTACAGAACAAATAGATTGTACAAATCCAACCCTCTTAGGAGGGCTGGGATTTTCACTTTTTGGGGGGTGCTTATCACTTTTTAGCACTGATGTGTCCACCCCCTAATGCCATCCTAATACATCAAGAAAATCAGATTTCCGTATATAATCTTTTCCGCTTCAATCATAGAACATTTGTTTCGCAAAACAACATTGGTAAGTCTCCATACACTACAAGTATTCCACCAGGATTAATCTTTTTTATTTCATATGCTAATCCTTATTTAGCTTGTCAACTAATTTAAACAAATCTCTATAGGGAATAATCTTCCAAGGTGAATACATCTCTCGTGCAGAGTATATAAACACGGCTTGTAAATTTCTTCAAAGTGTCTAGTGCCTGTGACGCTCAGAATTACCTATTAATGACCTACATGTTGGGTGTAGAGCTTGATGTGAGCAGGTGGAACATCAATGAAGAATTGGAGAGCTCAAGAAAAGCCAAGAGACCAATGCTAACAATTTCAACCGATCCAAAGTTGGATCGATCTAGGGGAATTTGGGTGTTTGTTGAGTTCAGTCAGTGGCTTGGTGGATCGATCCAATCTTGACGGATTCAAATATTTTGGATTGGTCCAATCGTGGAAAAACATTTTTTGCTAGACTAATTTAAAAGGTATGTGATTTGGCAAGAGTACGAGCAAACTCAACTTCTTTGGTCTATTTAAAGTTCTTATGGTTGTATAGGGTTAAAAGGGTAAGAGAGATTAAGAGAGCTACAAAAGTGAGAGAAAGTGGTTGTGACTGAGAGAGGGTTTTCTCATTGAAGGAGGTTCTTTAAGGTGAGAGAATGGTGTCTTCTCCTAATTGAGAGGGAAATGTTGAGAAAAGAGGTTTTTCCTTAAGGTTTTGGACTGTGATATAGCGTGTAAGAGAGAAAGTGAAGCTTGTAATATTCTATTATAGTGAAGTTGTTTATATGATTCTATGGTTTTTTCTTGATTTTGGGGTTTTTCACGTAAATTGTGTGTTTGCTATTTATTTTACTTTGATTATTATGGTTGCATCCCAAAGGATTCAGAACGGTTAGGCTGTTAGATCTTCTAACAAGTAGTATCAAAGCTGAGGTTCGGGAAAAACCAGGTTTAAGGTTCGGCGAGTTTTGGTTTGAGTGAGAGCAATGGTGGCAACGGGATAAAAATCCACAAAGTTCATTGTTGAGAAGTTTAATGGTTCAAACTTCACATTCTGGAAGATGCAAATATAAGATTATCTCTATCAGAAAAATCTTTATCAATTGCTTGAAGGAAAAGCGATGAATTCTATGGTGATGTCTGATGTTAACTGGGAAGTGCTTGATAGGAAAGCCCTAAGTATGATTTGTCTCTCTCTATCATCGTCAGGTTATTTTAATATTTCCAATGAGAAAACCATAGAAGATCTTATGGTTGTTTTGTCTCGGATGTATAAGAAACTAGTGGTAACATGAAGATAGGTGAAGGCAAAAGTGTGGCTAAACATTTGTATGCGTTTAACATGGTTACTTGCCAATTATTTTCGGTAGGCATAACTTCGACGATAAAGTTAGGGCTTTGGTGTTGTTATCCTCTTTATCAAAAAGTTTGAATGGTTTGATCATAACACTAAGCAATTCATTAGGTTCAAGCACACTCAAATTTAAAGATGTGATGAGTGTTATACTCAATGAGAAAGTTAAGAGAAAATCCTTAATTGAATCATCGGTGAGTGGGAGTGCTTTGAATGTAAGAGAAATGTCTTTTAAGAGGGGATCTAGGAGTAACAAGTCTAAGTCCAGAGGACAAGGAGATGTGCAGTGTTTTATTATAAGGAGTTTGGTTACATTAAGAGGTATTGTCTGAAAATCCGGAACATGCTAATAGGAAGAAATGTGATAGTCCTAGGATTATGATGGTTGAAGAAGAAGAAAAAAAGGAATATGAGGAATATCTTGGAGAAACTACAGTCTCTAAAGGTATGCATAATATTTCTCAAGATGAATCAATACTAGATTCAGGTTGTCCCAATCATATATGCTCTAAGAAAGAATATTTTGATTTGTTTCAGGAAAGATTATTTAGATTCAGGTGCTGTGTCCTTGGGGGATGGGTCCACTTGTGATGTCATTGATATTGAAATAGTGATGTTTGATGGAGTGGTTCATACTTTGAGTTATGTAGCATATGTCCTAAAGATGCAAAGGAATCTGATATCACTAATTAGACTGGTTCAACTCCAAAGGTTGCAGGTGGATCCATGAAAATCAAATGAGGTTGTTTTCTCTTGATGAAGGGAGAAACATATGGAGATAGGTTGTATCATCTGAGTGAAAGTATGATAGTTAATAATATTCTTTTGACCTCAATGGATTATTAAAAACAAGGTACACGGAAAAACCAATGTTGGTGTTAGGTTTCTTTTGTAGTTGGAGCGGAGACGGGTGTCATAGGTTTCTAGGTGGTAGACGATGGTGAAAAGGTTCCTGTGATGAGGGATGACAGATCAAAGTCCCTCTCTAGAGTTAACTAGTTGAGTTGAATCAGGAAAACTACACATATGGTTTTGGTCGTGATTAAGTTTGATGGTGTTTGGACCGAATTGATTTGAAGGCTTGTGTACCGAAGATACTAAAGGCCAAAGAATGTTTACGATGTTTGCAAATAGGTTAAGTTTCAAGTTCAAGGTGGTTGTGCATTTTAGGTATATGACATAAAGTTCACTAAGAACGACAAGTGTATGTTTATCTCAAATGTGGGTTCTGAAAGTGAGAGCCAAGGTGGAGTGTAGTGCACATGTCACAGATTCATGTCTTGAAAAATATTTGGGTGAAGACAAGTTCAATAGAAAATCTTTAAGGGGCCGAGAATAAAGTCAAGGTAGAGACTATTGAAGGTGTCTTTATGTCCAACCAGATGGGTCGGAAGATATCAAGGTTGGGAGCATATTTTGAAGACAAGGAAGGGAGTTACAAAAAAGTTACAGAGTGGACGAGGTCTCTACATGATTCACAAATCATAGGTGCAACAACTAGATGACGATAAGAACATCAGTTTCCATTTGGGAGATTTTTGGGTGTAGAGCTTGATATGAATAGGTGGAACATCAAGGAGTTAGAGAACTCGAGAAAAGCTGAAAGACCAGTGTTGAAAGTTTGGACTAATTCAAACTGGTCTAGATTAATCCAAGGGGATTCGGGTGTTTGTAGAGTTTAGTTAGTGGCTAGGTGGACTGATCCAGATTTTTTAGACTGATCCAAATATTTTGGATCGGTCCAAACATGAAAAAGCTTCTTTTTGCAGGATTGACTTAGATGGTGCATGATTTGGCAGGAGTCCGAGCATATTCAACTTCCTTGGTTTAATTAAGGTTCCTATGGTTGTCTATGGTTAAATAAGGTGAGAGAGAGAGAGAGAGAGAGAGAGAGAGTGGTCGTAACTAGAAGTTTTTTTCATTGAAGGGGGTTCTTCAAGGTGAGAGAATAGTGTCTTCTCTGGGTTGAGAGAAAGGGGTTTCTCCTCATGGTTTTGAGCTGTAATAGAGTGTGTAAGAGAGTAAAGTTGGTAAACTTGTAATCTTTCATTATAGTGAAGTTGTTTATGTGATTCTATGGTTTTTCTCTTGTTTTGGAGTTTTTCACATAAATCATGTGTTCTTATGTGTTTGCTCTTTATTTTACTTTGATTATTATGGTTGAATCAATTTTTGAACGGTTAGGCTGCTAGGTCTCCTAACAACTTCTTGAAGAAAATGAAGAGTGGTGGTCTTTGTGCCAGAAAAGTAGTGATAACCTGGACAGGATTACATGACATTTGACCCCAAAGAGAAGAAAGGGTGATTGGATAGAGAAGAGCTATTGGCGAAAATCTCTAACTGTTGAAAAATTTTAGGAACGTTGTTGATGCATAATGGTTTTTTGGACTTCATCATTCCACCACCAAGTTTCTTTAGATGATTGCACTTTCCCTCTAGATTCTCCAAGA